>JAAGAY010135351.1:0-48959 GCA_011801015.1 Ardeotis arabs
GCGCCCCCGCCCGCCGGCGCCCCCTTACTCGATGAAGAAGACTCGCCCGTCCTTGCAGACGCCGTAGGACCAGTGCTCAGGTAGAGTGTCCCGCCCCACCGCCGCCGCCATGTTCGCCGTGCGCGCAGCCAGCCGGCCGGGGAGGGGGTGCGGGCGGGCAGGCGGCCGGCGCTCGGCGCCCAGCGCCCGGCTCTGCTCGGCAGCGCCACCGCGGTCGCCGGAGGCGCGGCGCCCCGGCGGGGAAGAGGGGCGACCCCTCCCGCCAGTTAGGAGCCAGGCGCCTGCCCCGGGGGGCGGTTGGCGGGAGCCGGAGGGGGCGCCTTTGTCCGCTGCTGCCCAGCGCCCGCCCACCCCCCTCCACGTCCCGCGTGGGCTGGTGGCCCTCGTCCCCTCACGCCCCTGCGGAGCCGCCCGCCCTGGGGAGACGCAGCAGCCCCCTGCCGTCACCCCCGGGTCTCCGGGCCGCCGCCTGGGAAGCAAGCGGCAGCGTACCGCGCCGGCAAGGGCGGCCCCGGGGCCTGGCAGGGAGGGCGCGCATCCTGAAAGACGCTCTTGGCTCAGGGAAGAGGCCGGGGGAATTTTCCTGCTCCGGGCTCGGAGTCTTGGCTGCCGTCCGGGAGGGAGGATGAGTACCGGTGAGACAGCACTTCCACCCTGTCCCGGGATACACTCTCACCGGTGCTGGAAGGTTGAGGAGAGAAAGGACGCAGGGACTTTGAACCCCGGGTGCGAGGGACGATGGCTGCAGGGTTAAAAGATAGCAGAGAGTCAATAACAGCCGGTTGACAAAGTGGAGCTGTCACCAGTATCGCAAGGGACCCGTGCCAATCCCCTATATTCATCAATGACCTAGAAAAGGAGAGAGTGGTAATGTGAGAGAGCCTGCTAGGTGAATTCAAGTTACGTGTTACTCCCTCCTAGCTCAGACCTGCGACATTAAGATCTCTACTGGTGCTGATGCATGGGGAAGGTACAGCAAAGGACATGGCTAGGTCCTCCAGACACAGCTTCTGTCGCTTGAGAATATGACGTTGGGACAGGCAAAGGGGTGCTGTGGCTGGGCTGCCACGCAGCAGAGCCCTGATGCTTCCTCCTCTGGTCCTCTCTGCCAGCCAAGGGAGCAAGGATAGCTCCCGGCCTGTGTCTCCCAGCGTTGGCTTGGCAAGGGTGATAACTGCAGCAGAAGAGGAGGACTGAGAGAGCAAAGGAGGGTCACAGTGGGGAAACTTGCACCTCCCTCTCTCACCTGTGAAGTTTTTGCATTCTGATTCTGTGGAGAGAGAAGGGTCAAAAAGCCAGGAAATGGGATGTTTGCTAGGTCAGGATAGGAGAGTGTTAAATAGAGGAAAGGCAGGCTCTAACAAGGGGTGGAAAAGGGCTTGACTGGGGGCAGGTGAGTAAAGAAAAACAGAGAACAACTGAGGATATCGCTATGGGGGAGCGGAAGAACCCATGCGATAGAGAAGGTGCAAGAGGAGACAGTGCTGTGGTACAGGGAAATTAATACATGTATGCTTTTTCTTCTTCTAAATAATCAAAAGACGTCATCAGAAGAACATATAGGCAGCAAGAAAAGCAGCAGCAATGGGAAGAGAGTGGACTCTGGTCTATTTCGTAGGAGTTCCAGGCAACATGAAGGTATAGTGCATTAGGATGGCATTGTGTGGCATTCCCTTTTTGGCTGCTGCTGGAGAAGATGACACTATACTAGACCAAGAATGGTCATTACTGCGGGACACGTTACCAGCTAGCTGTTGGAAAGTGGTTTCATTTCAGTTACACATGAGAAAGCATGGGCTTGAAATCAAGAGTTTGGTGAGGGTTTTGTGAAACTCTAGCAGAGTCTTACACCTGCAGAACTATTGCTAACTTCTATAGACTGATTTCCTTGACACTACACCATCAAAAATTCTTCCTCAATATTGTCATCTTCCAACAATTCACAGAATTTTAGTTTATCCGCAATTAAAAAGCTGGAGTGTCTTCTAGCTGTTTATCGTAAGTCAGAATTTTGATTAAAACTTCTAAAACTAAAACTTCTGTGCTGCTTTTCTTTGAAACCCTAACAATTTTGAGTCATTCTGGTAATGTTGTGATTAGATATGAGTTATCACAGAACCCACAATAAGGTCAGTTCTCATGCAGTTACAAAGTAAATCAAATACGAGTTGCTTAGTGCCATTGCATGTTTAGATCTGTGCAGAAGAGATAAGACAGACTCTTGCTCTGGAGAGATTAATTTACCTTGTTGCTATGAAGCAAGGCTGTCATGCTCTGTCAGCTGCATGGACTCATTGAAGGTAGCTTGTAATTCCACCACCCTTTGGCCACTAGACCACTGTGACAAGATGGGCTTCTCCACTTACAGTGAATAGTAACTTAATTGAAAAAAACATTATGATGTTGCAGATTTCAGGTCCTAAAAGCATCTGTACTGGGCCAAACTGAATGTCTGTTTAGCCTAGTATTCTGTCTCTGATCTCAACAAGAGCATGTGCCAGGAAAGAGCGCAAGAGCCAGACAATCATATGCAACTCCCCAGCTTCTTCCCTAAACTCTAGTATCCACATCTAGTGCTTGCCTTCAGAAGCTGTGAGCTCAGAAGGCTCTTGAGCAAGATGTTGTTTCCATGTGTAACTCCTAATGGATCTCTTCTGTGAACCTGAAAATGAAAAGAGGCAGTAGCCATCTAGTGCAACCTCCTGCAGGGTTGCATTTAATTTAGACCAGGTCGCTCTGGCCTTTGTCCAGATAAGGATCTGAAAACCTCCAAGAATGAAAATCCCACAGCCTCTCTTAGCAACTCATTGCCATGTTCTCGTGGTGAAGATACTTCCATTACCTCAGGTTAGAAGCTCCCTGTTTCAATTTATCACCCTTGTCATATGACCAAATCTTGAATTGATCTGTCATGGTGCCTGCAGCATTAGCACATTATCACATACATCTGTTAATTTCAGATAATTTTGGATAAGGAATTGGCTGGATGGCCGCACTCAAAGGGTTGTGGTCAATGGCTTGATGTCCAGGTGGAGAGCAGTGAAGAGCGGTGTTCCTCAGGGGTTGGTATTGGAACTGGCGCTGTTTAACATTTCTGTCAGCGACATAGACAGTAGGACAGAGTGCACCCTCAGCAAGTTCACTGGCAACACCAAGCTGTGTGGTGCGGCTGACACGCTGGAGGGAAGGGAGGCCATCCAGAGGGATCTTAACAGGCTGGAGAGGTGGGTCCATGCAAACTTCATGAAGTTCAACAGGGCCAAGTGCAAGATCCTGCACACGGGTCAGGGCAATCCCAGGCACAAATACAGGCTGGGCAGAGAGTGGATTGAGACCAGCCCTGAGAAGAAGGACTTGGGAGTGCTGGTGGACGAGAAGCTCAACATGAGCCAGAAATGTGAGCTTGCAGCCCAGAAAGCCAACCACATCCTGGGCTGCATCAAAAGAAGCGTGGCCAGCAGGTCGAGGGAAGTGAATCTGCCCCTTTACTCCCTTCTCATGAGACCCCACCTGCAGTACTGCATCCAGCTTTGGAGCCCCCAACATAAGAAGGACATGGACCAGTTGGAGTGATTCCAGAGGAGGGCCACGAAGATGATCAGAGGGCTGGAGCACCTCTCCTATGAGGACAGGCTGTGAGAGAGAGTTTGGGCTGTTCAGCCTGGAGAAGAGAAGGCTCTGGGGAGACCTTATAGCGGTCTTCCAGTACTTAAAGGGGGCCTACAGGAAAGACAGGGAGAAACTCTTCAGCAGGATCTGTTGTGATAGGATGAGGGGTAATGGTTTTAAAATAGAAGGAAGTAGATTCAGATTTGATATAAGGAAAAAAATTTTTACACTGAGGGTGGTGGAACAGTGGCACAGGTTGCCCAGACAGGTGGTTGATGCCCCATCCCTGGAAACATTCAAGGCCAGGTTGAACGGGGCTCTGAGCGACTTGATCTAGTTGAAAATATCCCTGCTTCTTGCAGGGGGGTTGGACTAGATGACCTTTAAAGGTCCCTTCCAACCCAAACTATTCTGTGATTCTGTAAATGCATTATTGAAAAAGCCTGTTTTATTACAGTATCTTGCAGAGCTCTATTCTAAGACTAAGTTCAAGATGAAAACTTACTCTAAATTCATAGAAGTTCACAAGCTGACTTGTGCTGGGCTCATCAGGAAGTAGGTTTGTGATTTAGGGCCCTGGAGGAAGAATGCCTCCAGGTATCATTCATTAATAAGATTACCAGATTCTGCTGATTAACTTTTTTTTTTTTTTTTCTCCCCTCCCTGTATACAGCTGGTGCTCAAATTCTGATTCTAGTCCTCCCTGGCTGATCTCAGCCACTTTTATTTTCTGTTGCATATCATTCATTGCTCTCTAGAGGCACTATCTGGAAGAAGCTGTTTGGGGTTAAATTAGGAGTTTCAGTCCACAATATCAGGAACTCAGCTAAAGGAAGTGAAATAAGTTATTCAACAAGATTAAGGGTCTAATAAAAGCTAGGAGATTTGAGGCTCCATTTGTTGAGAACTGGGTAATTCAAGAAGACGTACTGAGGTCCTTGAATACTGCAAGTTTCAACCTACGTTTGGCAGGTTTATATGAATGCATTACTAGTATTACTTGCTCTGTCTGCATCCCCTAGAAGTACTTTTTTGGATGACTTCACTGAGTTTCTTCTGCCTTGGGAGAAGAGAGATGTATTTTGAAGTATGCCAGAATCTGTATCTACACTTCACTATTTCCAGAATAAAATCAAACAATTTAATATGAACATCCTTTCTACCTCATCCCTTTCCTTTCTTTTCAGCCCTTGCCCTTAAAACCCAGCTTCATCCTGTCAGTGCCAGCATCCAAATCTTCTGATTTCCGTTTTTTCCACTTTTATTGCACGCACCACTACCCCCTGCCCCATTCAGATCTGCATGTTTCCCTGCACTTTTTCAACCCTTCATATGCTCTAACTTTTCAATAAAACATGGAGTATCAATCTGGAAATAATACTGGAGACACTATATAAGAATTTCCAACGAGAAAAAATTAAAGTGTAATTTCCAATGGTCACAATTAGACACAGTGTCTAGGAGGCTGCAGAATCACAGCTGGATTTCAGGCTGCTGTGTACTCTAATTATCTATTTCCTATTTTTCTGAGAATTGAATATAATTGAATTTGGTGGTCTTAGAGGTCAAAAGCTGCTAGTGTTTCGGGAAACTTAACTGAAGTGAGATACAATGCATAGAAAAGCCTGCTAGTTATGACTTTTTCATCATGTCCTTTACATGTTTTAAAGGACAAGCACAACCTATAGAAGGTGCAAGGCCAGACAGAAGCAGAGCATTTGAGGAGCAATAAATCTGAATTGTTAAATCATGGTTAAGAAAGCTCATAAGTCGTAATGCAAAATGTGTGATATGCCTTTTAGCATGATTTACCAGCTCTGCTCAGAACAGCTGAGAATTGAAATCACAAAAGGTTTCACAGTGAGACAGATTAATTTGCAGGACAATTTTGGAGCAGTTTGCCCAGTTCTGAGTGATTACACTCAAATATAGGTTGTATGACCAAATTGTTCTTCAAGATTGTGCAGTGAGATTCCCATCTAGCCGTGGCAAGTGCTTGAGAGACCAAAAATCAAAACACTGCTTCTTATAAGTAGAAGAATATGTTAATCAGAAAATAGGGGAAATATGAAAGAAATATTGGAGAGACTAGGCAAATCCACATCCCAGGAAGATTTCTGATGCTGTTTCAAAGAAACGGCAACACTTTTTCAGATGATGGAGGAACTTCACTATGGAACAGATATGGTGTGTTTGTTCAAGTTAGGGAAAACAGCTTTTACTGTTGAACTCTCAAACAGCATGGGAAAAAGCCATCTCAAGAGAACAGTATTAATGATTCCAAAACTAACACAATAAGAATAATGGATTCCCTTGTTCCTGGGTAACTCAAGGAGACATGCTGCTTTCCCCAATTGCTGCAAGTTTGAACCCACAAAAATGGTAGACTTCAGACACTTAGGACACTTCTGGGTAGGGTCTATTCAAAAGGAATTATAAAGAAAAAAAGATAGTATATGTAATTAATTACCTAATGTCAGTATCTCTGTGCAGAATAAAAATATTAGTGACATCAACAGGATTCTTCAATAACCTGAAAAACCAAAAATGGCCATGCACAGCCTGAGCCAGTGTCATGCTGTAGGATAAAGGAACACTATAAAAAAAAATAGCTTGAACATGCAGACAGATATATATATATTTTTTAAGTCTGAGGTCCAAAAATTGTTTACAACAAGAAGAGGACAAATTAAAAATATTCAAGTCAAAGAAAGACCAAATATTGCCTTACTGGGTAGGGAAAGCAAACAAGATAACAAAAAGGTCATTATTGTAGTCTTTCAAAATGAAAATATCGTGGTTGGGTTTTGATACGTACCAACCAGTGTGTATTCCATGTTCATCCATTCCAGGGCAAGTAGAAATCAGCTTGATTTATGCCAAGATAAATTTGAAGATAGATACTACATAGAAAATTTCCCAAATTTCATTAGTAGTAAAATAGACTAAGTAGGAATGTCATGGTATTCCCTTCATCACCAATTTCTAAAGGCTGGTCCAGGCAAAACTTCTTTCAGGGAGATTCTAAGTATACTTATTTGTCTCAGATCAGGAGCTACGAACAGATGATGTCACAAGATCCCTTCTAGCCTAGATTTCTATGAAAATGGAAGCTGATTCAAAATGTTAAGATTTTTTAGAAATAAGTGGGCATCAAAATTTTCATCACCTGATATCTACTAAAGAGCACCATTATTGAGTGGCTGTCTAGCTCTCAGAAAGAATACATGGCAACCACTTGGATTTTAAAATCTCTGTTATTTACGAGAAGAGGAAGGACAATCCCTGATGTAGTTAAGAAAGATAAGCAACTTGCACAATGGTACTACTGATGATGTGACTAAATATAGAGCACATGCTCATTCCTGATCTGGAATGTTTTCAGTTGAAACACACAATCCACAGAAGTCAGGAAAGCTAGACACAAGGAAAGGTGTCAAATGTCACAAGATATGTACAAAAGTTAGGTAAGCCACCTGCAAGATACCACCCATTTCCAGCCTAAGTACTTTCCAGGACAGGATTAATACATGTTACTTGCAATGCTGAATAAATGTTGAATGGAAAAGGAAGAGTATTGTCCAATAGATTGTGGTTTATCTTTTTATAAGCATTGACGTTAAACTAAAGATCTTTTGCATTTTGTGCACAGTGCAATTTATGCTATGGGGAAACTGATGGCAAATTTTGGGCAAAGTAAGATTTTTAGAGCCTATTTCCCTTGCAACAGATTGAGACGTTTCCCTGAATTTTCATGGTACTAATTTTGGTACATGGTACAGAATTCTATTTCAAGGCAATAGAATTCTGGGAGTACCGAAGATAAATATAGCTCATAAAGTAAGAAAGATTAAATAATGGTACATCTATTGTTGTGGGAATTCCAAATATGGAAAAAGAAATTATTCATTTTCCTGGCTACTGGAAAGAATATAAACAAGTTCAAATTGTATCCACGGTTCCTTTGAGGAAGATACAGAGCATGGCAGACGTTGTACAAGAATAATTTTCAGGCTCACTGTATCACTGTGCAGTATGATCTGACTGATGACTGCACACACGGATCAGCCGAGACTGTAACACTGCTGAACAAGACAGATGGGAAAATGACATTGAGAAGGCAACGCTCGTGCTGTGTAACAAATCCAAACTTCTTCTTCCAAAACATGCTGAACTCTCCTAGGAGTAAGAAAAATAGTAATTATCTTTAGTTAAAAGGTTTTCTTTTCCGAAACGCTGTCAGTATTTGAAAGGGTGTTCATGCTGAAAGTACCTTTTGTGCAATTCAGAAGATATGTTCAAAACAATTCTATTTTCCATACAAATCTCCTTCATTTTTAAAGACATCCTACTGATGTACCTTTTAGATGCTAATATTTGAATATATCCAATTACCTCTCTCACCTGAATATCCTATTGCCCAAAAGATTTATATTTCAGGAATCAAGTTAAGCTTGTCCCCTGAAATGCACAAAAATGCATGCAAAAGCAAAATGAGTGAATACATTTCCTAATGATTATGTCAATTTACAATTTTCTGTCACACAAGCTTTTATGATTACTATATTTAACACAGTCCTATTGCTGCTTCTCTTCATTTTCTCTCTTTTGCATTTCACAAAGTCCCAATAATTTACATACATAACATCTAGAATCCTTGCACTAAGATATATTGGGTAATCAATAATTAAATAAAAAATAATCATAATTTTGTCATTACACATGTCTTAGCATTCCAAACACAAGTGGCAATAGTTAAATGGCTGCACAGTGTTCGTTATTTGTAGAAGGGAAGAATACAAAAGAACAATTATGTGCCCAAGTCACTTACAGGATCATTTCCAGCAATTTAACTAGGATTTTTATAATGAACAGTTGAGGGTCTTTTTCTTACTTTTTTGGCAAAGGGCACTTTAGGCCTGGCAGCACTGAGAAACCCTCACTTCTTCAACATTTTTGTACCTCTGACTATCAACATTTTGTTTGTTTTAAAGCAGACAGTTAAAGTCAGTTCCGTGTTTATGAACACAAATTGGCTCACGGTCATCGCACAGCCATGGGTACCTGAGTATGGAGAGGAGACCCTTTTCTAAGAAATGGGACAAACGGAAGGATGGACATCTCTGCCCTTTAAGACTAAAAGCTTTAAAATTTAAAACCAAACTGTTGAATTCTCTGAGGTTTCCTCACTGATTAGGCACTTTACTCTTTTTCTCAACATGAGATACCTCACTTCTGTATTCCCATCAAAGCTTTTTTCCCCAGCTTTGAGTCCATAATAGCCCATGACTAGTGTTATCCTTTTCCAGCACCTCTGGCAACTGCCATTACTGTATTTGCTTTTTTTTTTTTTTTTTTTTTTTTTTTTTTTTTTGCAACTACATACAGCTCCCAGGGCAAGCAGAAAGTCACGTATTCCCAGTAATTTTCACTAAGATATTTTTTCTAAAGAAATTAAAGACCCCCTGAATTCACTATCCAGGCTTCTTTCTGAAGTTTGTTCCCTATTTGCTTTGCAAGACCCAAAACTTCACCTCGGAGTCCCCTTAATAACAATCCTCTCACAAAAACTCCAAACAAGATTCAGTTTTAGCATCCTCTACCATGTCTTTCCAGAGATGTTATTTTCTCAGTAGGCTTATAACTCACCAAGGTCTCAGCCCTCTTCTTAAATAAGCTTTTCTCAAGCAGAGCAATGTCTTCCCACTGTGGCCTCCCAGTTTCAAAGGCAACTTTGCAGGAGAATCTGGGATTTTGTTTATCTGCTTGTCCCCAGAGGACATAACTGAGAGTTAACCAGGCTCCTTGATTTTTCTGGTAACATGAAGCGTACATACCTCATCACAGGTTTTACAATATCCTACTTCTTTCCTGTTTCTTCCTGCTTTCTGTTACAGCCCTAGCAAGTGTGCCCTCTTGCCAATCCTCCACATCTGTTTTTGTCTCTTCCTATGCTGGACTCAGGTCCTTCCTTGGTTTTCCAGGCTTCCACTACACATCTGTATCCCGTCCACTCCTGGCTTTGATGGATTACAACAGCAATCAGGCTGTTTCTAAAGACAATGTGATAAAGTATCTGTATGTGAGCATGACACAGCCAGTAGCTATAGTAACAGAAAAGCATACTTTAAACAAAAACAAAACCAAAAAAACCTCTGAGAGGTATATCTTATATTTTCCCCCATCTCCAAATATTGCAGGGTTCCATAAATATCCTCCTGCATATCATCACCTAATTGTATCTCCCTCTAGCGCAAAACAGGGTGAGACAGAAATAAAACTTTTGCCTGATTTAAGAAGGAAAATAAATAACTAATCACACACCACAAAACCAGGCAGAAAAGATCAGCTCTTTCCCAGAAGAAGAAAAAATAAATCTGTAAATTGCAAATCCGGGATAGGCGAAATTGTCACTGTCTGAGTTCTGCCTTAATTTCTGATACAAGTTCAGCCACAGGACCTTTGCAGGCTGTGAAATTCATTTCCACTGTTCCCTTTTTATTGTCTTGTTCTCTTAGTAAACTTCCCTTCCTGCAATAAACCATCAGCACAACCAGTGCCTCTCAGTTTGCAAGTCAGTTCAATCTCGGATGTAACAGGGCTGACCAGTTACTCTTATTCCTCCAAAAGATGGGTGGGATGTAGATGTGTGGCTATTACTTTTGGGTTACAAATTGGTCTTCAGGGCAGCACCGCCCAAAGGCTTCACCCAGGACTGAGACTGGCATCACTGCCTGGCTGCACAGTCCTCCACCTGCGATTCCCAGATCCCAGGAGTGCAGGGCCACGGCGCTCAGCATGGGAGCCAGCCCTGGGGATGAGAATTACAGCTGAGCCTCCTCAGCATGACCAGCTCCTGTAATGCAGCTCACCACCTCAGGCTGCTCTTTGGGAGTTACCAGGGTGCAGATCCCCAGGGAGTCTCAGGAGGAGTTTGGAAGGTTTGGCAAGGGTTTGAAAGAGGACATTTTCCCCAGGGCAGTCCTGTGCTGTCTGAAGGCATATTGAGATCCCGAAGCAGTAAGGCCACGCGCTGCTGTTTGCGACCCAGCTCACTGTTGCACAAACCTGGAGAGGGATTTCTAGTGATTCAAAACATCATGGGTAACGTTTAAAGCACAGATACAAAAAGAAGAGTGTTCTGCAAGTTCTTGAGAAGAGCTCTTGAATCTGACAGGACTGAGTCAAGGTATTAAAGAAAAGGTGCTTTTTCTAACCCTCCTCTATTCTTCATTCCTCTAGAGCCTGCGTAGGTGGACTTCCACAGAAAAGACCAGAACAGACTCTGTGGCTCAGATTATGTTACCATTGAACAGGTCAGCAGGGAGCAAAACTCTGTTCAGTAATTTAATGCACTTACACATGTCATACCTTTTCACTCCCACCTTTTAAAATATGCATGTTGAAACAGATAAACAATACAGACCAATTCCTTCAAAAAGATGTCTAGTGAACTACATTATTTTATATAAATTAAAAGAAATGAAACGTTCTTCTTCGTTTACTGCAGTATTACCTTTCAACAAATTATTCTTTTTTTATTTTATATTCCTTTTCCTGAGGGACTAATACTCTTCTGTGTATCTCTTAAGTATAATACAAATTTGCTCCTGTTTACAATAAAACCCACCTGCAACAAATTTCCTATTAATCAGTGAGATAAGTTACCATGCAATTAAGGAGAGAGAATTATGTATTTCAGCAAGTTATATCCTGTATTTATCAAATGGGAATATTGTTATACTTGATTCAGTTTTAAACTTCAACATCTCTCCATTGTTACTGGCTAATGGTTAAAACTCTCTAAGGTTGTTATAAAACACTGTTATAAATAACTTTTATTATTTAGATATTTAATGGATGCGATCTCTACAAATGATGAATTATATCCCACTTCTTAATTACAGAATCCTCTGAAATCTAATTTAAATATTAACCAAGCAGATTAAATACAAAAAAAGAACAAAAGCAAGGCAGTTTGCAAATGGATAAATTTAAGTTTTTTGCTCAGCACTGTATAGTTTTTCCACAGACTGTTTTGTAAAGTACCATTTTTCTCAATATCTTATTAGATCACTGTAATCTGGATTTACATATTGATTCATTTAGCTTCAATGTCAATCATAACATGAAAATTTAATAAAAACAACTCTAATTGTTCTTCAGAGACTTAGTAATAATGATTCCTGTATCATTCAGTCAAGGAGATGTCTTTCACATGTTCTGTTTTTCAAGCATAACAATTGCACATTTCTTTTGGGCACTGCGTACTTCTCAAATCAGTGTTTCATTCACTGAGATGTTGATGGCTGCCTTAACAACATATCACATAGGGGTTACACTTGGTAAAATTGGAACTGTATTCTGTCAACAATAATTATGTGCATGTTTTGCTCATTTCCTGCTGTAGCTGTCCCATGGCAACAGTGTAAAAGCTGGACTCATTTTTTTAAATACGTAAATGACTCCTTAGATGACATTTTTCTGGCTCAGATTTGGCAAAGGCATGGTGAAAACAAAGACTTTTTTGAGAAACTATCACAACTATTTCCATTATATGCAAATCTGTAGGGAATGTGCTAATTCCCAAGTGGAGGGTGCAGCTTTGCTGAAACAGTGGTGGCCTGAGGCATTTCCAGAGACTGATAACAAGCTAGCATTTTCACTTCGGGCCAGTCTCTCCACTTTCTGGTGAATTTCCCGAGAAATGCCTCAACTGAAAGTCATTATTCCAATTAACCCTGCATTCGGGGTTGTTGCTGCTGAGGCAAATCAGATAAAATCACGTTAAAAATTCCATGTTTTATCAGCATTACCTCCTTCTGGGGTGCTGAAAAAAACAGCTGATGGTATTGGTGATGATACTGTCATATAAACTCTTGGAAAGAGTTAAAGTTTGGTACATGGGAAGTCAGCTTTGTCATTTTCAGTTGTAGCTCTTTTGAGATTATTTACTTTTCTAAGATTATTTTGTTGCTTGTGAATCAAGATGAAGAGCAACAGGTATTGTACATACCTGCAGTTACGTAAAGCAGTTACAAGATGAGTTAGGATATTGCAGGTTTCTGCCCTTGGCTCTGTGAACATCTACCTTCCGAAGTAATAAGACCTGATGGCAGGATCAAGTGCACGTACAACTCCAGCCATTCGAATATTAGCTTTACTGAGAAAATTAGTAAAAATGATACCATTATGGCTGTTTTTTTCTTAATATGAGCACCCCAACTAAACTTGTTTCATTTAAGTTGATACTAATGTAATGACAAATATCTGGAGATTAACAAAGTGGGTCAGATTCAGGCTGGATTTTTAGAAGAAACCATTTAATAACCCACCATGTGTCCCTGGAAGCATCCTTTCTTTTGGTTTTAACATTCTAGAGGGATTTTAAGAACAAAATGTAGCACTAGCCAAGTGTAAGCTATATAGATATATGTGAGATATATGTATTTTAGACATGTCTATAATAGAATTCAGTGCACAACTACATTGCACTAGTAGAAAAGAAAAACGACGATTGCACTAGAGAAAAGAAAAACAACTCAAAGTAGTAAGGCAACATAATGACAAGCTGTATATCGGTGTGTTGACAAAGCCCAATGTGCCTGGAATATCTAGAGTGGCTCTTACACTAGCCACATATCAATTGTCTTTTGTATTGTCACATGGATGTAAAGGAAGCCATGAGTGTTTGCTATCAGCATCTGATTAACCACTGAATGCTAACCATAGCTTTGGAACAAAGAACAATTTTATTTGATGCCAACCATTGTCTGTAGCAGTGAAACGGCACAGTTTCCATGAGAGGAGGATGAATTTGAATTCTGGTAAGACGTGGAGATGAAATGTTAACTTAAGCCAAATTAATATTCATACAGGAAAGTGAAAATAGGTGTCAAGGACTTGCTGCACTTGAGTCCTTGGTTACATGAAAACTGTTGACCATTCGACAAAACAACATGGTTTCTAGTGATTACTTTCCCCATATAATTTATTCATCTATTCCAGAGCAGTGTTTCGGGGCTTAATGAGTATTTGTAAAGCTCTGGCTGAAATGCACTCTCTAAATGCAAAACATTATACCATTTACAATGAATGAAGTAGTGTAGATGACTGGTTCAAAAAAGCCACTAAAACTCATCAACATGTGCATTTGAAGGGCGTATTACTCACCAGCTAGGAAAGCCCTCTGTTAACGTCCTGTCCAGTTGAAAGGCTAATTGTGCTTCCTTCCCACTGAATCCACTCTGAAGTGCAGAGCGAAAGGAAAGTCATGTAACTTTGTCTCTTCTTTATTTTCACCCCATTTCACCCTTACTTTCCCCATATGGGGCAATTGTGTATCACATCTCAAAGAACTTTTTAGAGAATAAATAAACAACATTAAGTAGTAATAGTGCTGCCTTTGGAATGAGCTTTTCTTAGTTTCTAAAAAATGATAGCTGTCTTACTGACAGCTCCAAATCTCTTCTCTGTGTCCTGTGAGTTCAAGCACTTTTATCACTGTCACTAGCATCAAGGAGAGAGTGCTGGAACACCAGGAGGGTTCAGCTCTTTCAGCCCATCTCTACCATCTTGGCACTCTACTGAAGTCCACTGTTGTTCCTTGCCTGGCCATGTTTCTCCTTGGAGGATCAGCTTTGTGAAACATAGATTTCTGAAAGTGTACGACATGCAACGGACTTCTATCAGCAGAAATGGCAAACAAAATGATATCATCGTTCCATGTGCTATCTGCTTGATGATGTGTTCTCCTGCCCATTGTTGCAATACCATTGCATCTGTTAAAAATGCTGTATGCCTTTTTAACTAGTTAAAAGTGTATTTGAAAAAATGAGATTGACAAAATGGTAATTTTCTTAAACTCTAATTTTTTTTTCATTCTTTGTACGCTATGATAGTTGCATAATCACTAATGATAAAAACTGATGTAACTCAAGTGCTGGTGAATAATAGTTCCACTAATTCTAGAGGAAATCCAAGACTTTATAAGACCAGGTTTTAGCAGGAAAAGAGAAACATCAGTCACACCATAACCACTATGAAATTAGGTAGTTCTTCCCATGCTAACTAACTGTTGCCCAAACACTTTATTTCTACATTATGGGTATCTTTGCTGTGCACAATAAATGAGAAGTCAGGAAAGGCAAAACCTTGGCTTTTATCATTTCGCACCTTTCTGCCCGTTAGTTCATCCCACACCTGTAGATGGTGGCTATTTCCACAGTGAGTCTTACTTTCCTCACACATGGCTTCTACTGCATCTTGAGACACAAGAGAGGGTACAGTTTATATTCTGTGCATCAATGCCAATGTCCTAATAAAAAATAGAGCTGTCAATGGTTCATGGCAGCCTCATGGACAGATAAGGATACAAATTATCATTATATTCTTTTTATTAAAGAGACAACTTCAAAGTTAAATGTCATTTTTCCTCATTAGGCAGTCATAGTAACTAGTTTGGCTAAAATATAATCTAATAATCAGGGGTTGGTGAAGAGACTGCATTCTGTTGGGAAGGAAAAATAGAAAATAGCAAAAAAAAATTGCCCAGGAGAAACATGACTGGAATTCAAGATTATACCAATTTCCTTAGCAGTACTGTATATGCAGATAATATTTATAGAAACTGGTATCTCTCAGAAAGAGGCATTAAGTTAAATAAAATGTGTTGTAGCCTAAGATTTTATTTTATTAATTCCTGTTTGCAAGAAGGTCATGTCTAATGATTTCCTCTTGGAGTTACTGTTTTTTGCAATTGGACCGCTAAAGATTTTTATTCTTGTTCTGCTTGTGAAGGTGTTCAGATTCTTGCAAACACAAGTGCCAATTCCCCAATCTTTCAGTGTTTTTTTTAAAGTTTTTGCCCCAGTGAGATTCTCTTTTCTCAAGAGAAAACAGCTGCATATACAGCATCAGGAATTGTAATTAATTTTGCATCAGTCCAGAATAAAAGCCATGCATCCAGATAACCAGTATACTCTAGCATTCCAAATACTCAGGATAAATTACTGTACCAGCCCAATACTGTTCTCAGTTGCATCATTGTGCTTTACCACAGCTGTGGCAAATACATGATTCCTTCTGAATACTTAATGTTGCATCACACCGTAAATGCATACTAAAATAAGTATAACATTTTACAGAAAATCATGTATTTGAAGTATTCTAGATGAATAAGATGTGAATTTAAAAATAACCACCACCTTCCCTTCAATTCCTTGGTGGGTGGGAACATCCTGACCATTGTCAAGAAAGTGTATTAAAATCTCATCTTTTAAAATATTTTGGAAGCATGCAGAAACTCTGTGGAGAACATCAGAATGGTTAGGTGGACAGGCAGAGACATAAAGGCATGAGACCAATTTATCTGTTTAATAAAAGGCAATGGTTTGTCACAAATCCGTTCAGAATACATCTATGTTTAATATTACTAGTAGCAGTAGCACAGAACGCACAGCACATTCCACCCTTCTAAGCAATATTAATAAGTTTCAAACTCTTCTAAGTAATATTAATTAATCACATTACTGACCTGAGTTCACAGAGGGATCGAACCGAAGGGAGTTAACCAATTAAACACAAGTAGTATGTGGTGGAAAAAAAAAAAAGCCCAACTTTGCCTGATGTTCTTTTCATCCTGACTTAAACAAGCCAATGTGTAGTTTATCTCATCTGCTGTATAGACAGCATGATTAGTCTTTCTAAATTTACTGTTAGGACAACCAAAGTTACAGCCAGTCCTGGAGACACTGAAGTGCATGCTTAACTTTACCTCGATTCACAGCCTTTGAAGTCAACGAGGATGCTCCCCAGGTAATGCAAGGTATGCATACAGATGCCTCCAGCATCAGGGTCTCACAGTCTCCATTGTCTCCCAGCATATTAAAGGACTCTATGACTTATTTCTGTGCTCCTACAAGAAAGTCAGTGCTGTGCATCTCCCATAACATTTGGCCATGGCTGGCAGAGGTATCAGGTGCATGAGGGAGAAATTTTGGAACTTCACACCTATTTTGCCTTAAAGATTAGTCAGTTAAACTCCTCTGTGTATTTTGGGTACCCCTAGCACCTATGGTCATTGAAAACTTCTTGTGGTACCAGCATGTGCTGTGGTTCTGTGTCCAGGGTTCGTTCCTGTGGGTGCTTTTAAAGGTGCAGCCTCCTCAAATTCAGACACAAGCTTAGCTGTCCCTAGCAATGAATGCAATATAGGTTGGCACAACGAGTGCAAATATTTGTGATCACATCTCACAAGGGGTGCCTCATGACCTGAGAGCAAAGAGCAGGTACATAGTGAGAAGCGAGGAAAGTGCTTTCAGACAGGTAAGAGAAGAGGGAGCAGAATGAGAAATGCAGCTTTTCCCTAACACAAGGGGGATTCAGGCTGATTTTCAACATTCTTTGAATTTTGCTAGTTTTATGTGTCCTGAATTTGTTCTACAATTTGACAATCCTCTCGTTTTGCCATTTGCCTAAGCAGGAATGTCATTGCTAGCATCTGCTTTTGAGCCCCTGCAGTAAAGTCTCTCAGTGAAAGTAGCTGTCGTCTACAGAGGCAGCAAATCAATGCCAGAAAACTTGTTGATCAACTTCCTGCTTTCCCATTGCCTGAAGCAATGAGCTCTGAAAGGCTTCTTCAAGGAACAAGAAAAATCAGATCCATACCAAAGGTCACAATGTTTTCTAGAAAATTTTAAGCTTAAGCATCTACTAAGGCTTTGTTCACATAAAGAAATATCAATGTAACTAAATTTGTTTAGCAACTTATTTGGTGAAGTGCTATCCTCCTCCTGTGGGGACGCGTCAGATTATTTAACATAGTGTAAAAAAACCCAGATGTATTGTTTTTACCGAGAGCAAAGGCACGCAACTGAGGAGGATCTGGTTACGACAGCAATGCAATCTATGAATCTATGAGACGAGCTACGGGCACAATCACAGCTTGTTATCAGTCCCATTTGGTCCATGTGCCCACGCCAGCAGCATAGCAATGGGGAAAAGGTTTGGGGGGCTAAACAGCATCGCCACTTTACCTGCAAGTGAAAAAATTGCTGTTCTTTCCCCAGGTCCCTTGTGTGGCATTTCTCTGTCCTTGCAGGCGACCTCAGCCACGCAATCATTTCCCTCTCTTTCTACCTGCCAGTGACCTAAATTCTCTCCTCCCTTATCCCCTTCGTTCCCACAAATGACCTGAAGTGAATCCTGCCTTCAGACTTGACCATACCTTGAAGCAGTTTCCAAAAACATGCAGTTGCAAAACGGTACCATTGTTACCTGCAGATAAGACTGTCTATTCTACAAAGCTTCGATGACACAGTATGTCAGCTAAGAATGCGAAAAAAAATCCACACCTTATCATATATGGCTACCGTGGAAAAATGATGGGATATTTTTTTAGCTTACTTTATGGCTCTCGGGAAAGTGGGGAAATAGGCCTAGCAGAAAAACTTCCCTCTGTCTCATGCTGCATCTTCAGTATTGCCTTCTGCTATCCTGGCTGCACCAGCACAGGCAAGCTCCAATAATACTTAGAAGTGTGAGATACGCAGGTTTTATAACAGCATTCCAGTGGGAGTAATTGTAAGCGGTTTTAAGACAGAACTTGGCAGGTTTAGGAAAGAGACTGAATGCTGTTGTACCTGTGATAAAGGGAGGCTGGATGCAATGATCCAAGAAGTCCTATATTTCAAAGTAAAAAAGAAAATGAAAGTGCTGAAGCCCTGGAAAAAAACAAAACAAAACAAAACAAAACAAAAAACAAAAAAAAAACAAAAAAAAACCCCAAAACACAAGCCTCAGAAAGAAAACAGCAGAGAGAAGCTAGTTACACATTAGCCAACACATGAGCTTCTACGTGGCTTCCGTGGCTGGGCTGCTGAAGCTCACAGAGAGAAGCGCAGGATCCGGCAGGGCCAGGGCAGTCACCACCACGTAATGGCTCTTTTGCCACAGAATAAGAAAATATGAGAAAGTAAGAAAGAAAAAATATGAAAAAGATAAAAAAAAGCAACTCCTCCACCCCCACTCTATTTCCCAGACACATAGCAATCTTGGAAAAAGTGGGAGAAGGGAGGTAATATTTTCAGGGGTGGCAATGCATCCACAATTCCTAGCAGCAGGGAGGCTGGGCAGGCTATTCCTTCTGGCACTGCGGTGACAGGGACATGAGTTGCAGTGCAGGTGCTACTGACAATGTGCCATGAAATCATGTGCTGAAAGATCATTCCTGTTTGGAGTATATGCCTTTAAAAAGACAAGATAGATAAAAAGCAAGAAAAGAGAAGAGATGGACAGTAACCTATCCAAAGGGATACTGAGAGGCAAATGCAGCCTCCTGAGTGTACATAAGGGTGGTGCGCTGTCTACTAGGTAACTCTTTTGTCTCACTTCCCTGCCTTCTACCTATGGTTCTTCAAACCAACACCCATGAAGTGGGTGAAGTCCACTTCAGCCAGATTTTGGTGTCTATGAGAAGCCAGGAGTAGATACAGAACAACGCAGAACTTCTGAACCATGGAGCAACACGCAGATTGTTCCACAGAGGGTGGAACATCAGCCCAGCCTTTGCAGGAAGGGGGATCTGGCAGATTCCCAGGGAAGAGTTGCACAGTATTTGCTGAGCTCTAACTGTATTCCGCCGGCCTGGAGGTGGAAGAGGGAAGAGAATAACAGATTCATTGTAAGAAGCAAACGTTCCCCACGTCCTAAAAACCCACTTGGAGATTTGGGAAATTCTGCAAAGTGGAGAGAAGTTTCCCACCGCGAAACATTATTTCTGCCGTTTCCACTGAAAGGGGACCCACCTCCTTGCTGGCCTTCTGCAACTTGCCATATAATTTCTGCTGAAAAATATTTCAAATCTCAAGTTGAAAAGAATTATATGCAACTTTTATAGGTGCATTAAGGCTATCTAAAATTACTAGTATCTCTGAAGTGAGATAACACCATTCCTATGTGGGCAGGAGAGAAATGTAGCTGTGAAACAATGGTTACACTGTGGATTATTTGTGAAGTTTGTTTCTGTTTTACTAAAACTGCTTTGCAAAACACTTTGATTTACATTTAGTGTAACTAAATCTTAGGGGGTTTTTATCTAACAGTTTCATTGACATAAATATTTAGTATACCCCTGCCAAAAAAAAAAAACAAGACAGAAAATTAACATGCAAGGCAAACAGCAAAGGACCATTTGAAATCCCCTTGGAATTTCCTTAGGAATCAAAAGCCACTTGGAGTCAACATTTGCCAGCTCAACAATTTGAAATGTCCTGTACACATCTCTCTAATAGCCTCTGCAATAATTGACAGAGCCCAATACATAGAGAAGATGCCAGCACATCACAAATATGAGGCTGTTGAGAGGATTAAGCATAATCCTGTCTCACCAATGAATAAAGAAAATAAGAAATGGAGCTGTGTTGTGTTGAATAGCAGTAAGTCAAAGATACACTTACGACAAGCTTTGGGTTTTTTTTTGCTCAACAGAGCTTCACTGAGAAGGTCATGCATGAATTCTGAAAAAAAAATGGCATTATTACTGAGGAATGCCAGGCAAAGCAGGAAATAATCTTTAATTAATTTGTAAGGAACTTTCATTTGGCAGACACTGTCTGCCAGATAAAGACAGAACAGTAGCTTTCTTATTAAGCTGATAAAATCGACCAAAAGTGAAGAAATCCCATAGTTAAAAAGCACTAGAACAATGGATTTTTACTAGGAGACGTAATAGAAATCCACAGGGAATCCTGGCAGCACTCATTGGGGTTTTTTGTCCTGAAATCAAAGGTATTTCTGACAGAAATGTAAAGAAAGAATCTTAACATTTTCTGCTCTTCTAGACTTTGACTCAGTATTTGATCTCAGACACTGTAAAACGCAAAATTCAAACTTATTCATTAATTCTAACAATTCAAAGTACAGTACTTTTTTTTCCTTGTAGGTATTATTGTCTTTGTAATTCCATTTCCAGTTGCCACCTCCATCTCCCAGCAGCTTGTACAGGTATTAAGAGATATTTTTGTCATTTGTAAAATGCTGGAAGAACGTGAGATAATAGGCACTTCCTAAATGTAATGTGTTATTTTAGTGAAACTGGGACAAACCGCTAGTTTCAAACATAATTGGCTACAATGGAAAAACTGGAGCATCCGTAGAAAACTGGGACATGGTACGTGTGAGGTGCTAATATTTATCCTAACGTGGCAGATTTGTCTCTGCTCATAGGAGCTCACCCCTGTATTTAGGGGTGTGAGCAGAAGAGTGCTAGAAGAATTTCATCTTTATTTGAAAATGTTTCCTGGGAACAGGAAGCAATTCAGCAAACCAACGTGTTTGTTTTTCACATCCGCAAGCCAAAATTTAAATCTAGCTTAAGCCTAAAGGGAAACAAGTTGGGCAATTTCAGCATAATCCTTTCAGAAATGTATTCTCTTCACATGAGCGCTGCTCAGCACAGTAGCAGCTCTGTGCAGGAGAACCCTCATGCTGAAACATAACAACTGCTACAGTGTAGGTTAAGAAGGCAAGTCTTTATTGGCAGCCTTTATAATAATATCCTATATAAATTCATAAATAATCTTAGCATATTGGCATCCTGTAAAGGAAATGTGGAAAGCTTGCCTAGGAGCTGCCTGCATTAATCTTCATTCTATCCTGTACTGGCGTTTTTCCCAGTTTCCTATGCCCAAAGTTCACAATATCTGTTTTTAAAGGAACACACTGACCCTTACAGACTAGAGTCCAGAAAGCCTGATTTGCTACTAGTTTTAATTTTTACATCCTCTTTCCCTATAACAAATAGGTTTTGAAATGCAGCTTCTAATGAGCCAATGGAAAATGGTCTTTATGTGAATAAAACTTGGCTTGCAAATCAGATGACTAAAGAACACGGATTTATTGCACCGCCGGGCCGTAGGAGGAGAGAATAATGTGAAGTAGTGGCATGCAATGAAGCTAAAGCTTATGGCCCAGCCTCACTAATACATATCAACACTGGCCAACAGCTTTTTATCTTGGGCTTTAAACAGCAAGCCAGGAGCAAGTGTCCTAGTTAGTCACAAGACTGTTTTCAGGTACAGTCTGCAAACTCCTTGCCATGACCAACAGTCGTTCTGCCTTTGTGAAGCAGATTTCATACAGCTGTATGAGACTCCTAGCACCTCCTCTGACTGAGAAAGGGAGAGGTGAGATCAGAGCCAGGGAGCTGATAGCTGCTCTGCAGACATACTCATGAAAAGGTTACTGGAAAAAATAAAATATTGCATGCTGTGAGACAAGGAGGATTAAGGCTTTCTGTACCATGGAGCCGCTTCACTCATCCAGGAAACTGTCACAGCAAAACACTTCTAGTGCACATGCAGATCTACTGGCAAAACAGACTTCGCATTGTCATCAGAAAAATACCCTCCCTCTCAGTGACACAAGCTGTCTAGGTAACTATTCAAGGTGCCAGTGTACCTGTTTCACACATGGACCTCTATCATCACTTTAGGAGCCCATCAAAGTTCATCCCTCTTCACAACACAACACAACATGAACACACCATCAAGGCTCATTAGATAGGTCTGACTTGTCTGCATCTACCAACCCTGGCACCTGGGTTTGGGAGGAGACTGCACTGGGGCAGCTGTCCTGATGCCACTGAGTAGAAAGTCCCCAGCTCTCCCTCTGCTGAAGTCTTCCACCCGTGCACCGCTGAGATTTCTACTGGCACGTGCACCCCTCGCAAAGCTTCATGCATCACATTTAAAAAGACACCAGTGGGAGTGGAGTGTCACTGGCTCCTCCAATAAATGCTGTGGAAGGCAGGCAGACGGCATCTCCCTGAAACCCTTGGCAAAGGGAACAGGGCCTGCCAAAGTGTCCTGTTTAGAAGATATCATTGTCATATTCTCTAACTGAAGAGACTGTGTCACCAAGTCAGAGCAAGAAGCAATACAAAATCTGGTTTTGGTGTGTGTATATAAAACTGGAGGGACAATCAATGGTATGTCTGAGTAATCCTACCTCTGACTATCCCAAAACGTCTCTCCAAGATCTTACTTTCTACTTAATGATGATGATGTTAATTCATTTTGGGCTATCAGGCACCCTCTGAGATTGATATGTAGTTTCCACACTAATCAGCTCCAAGGTTAGCAAAGGATCCTGCCTGCTGTTCTTGCTTATCCAAGCCAATTTATTGAAATTATGTCAGCTTACCTGCTGGCCTACATGAGACGCATTCGGTGTATTCTATAACGATCCACGATACCAGCCCCTGGGAAAGTCTTAAACAGCAGGAGAAAAGATTCGTACTTTCTAAAGCTTTTCTAAGCAAAGTTCCCCTGTTGCAAGGCTGTTACCCTATGGCTCCTGCCCTATAGAGCATTCAGATTATACACTGTGCTAATGGAGACACAACACGAGCAGATATTCTAGGTCAAGTTTCAAACATTTTCAGCTCACTACTGTGGTTTAGTCCGGTAATTTAAAACAGAGTTTCTCCCTCACTGATACTGTGAGGATGTGAGGACAATGCAAGATGACCACGTAAATGAAATATGATGCACCTTTTCTGTACTGGAGATCAAAAATGTCTCTGTTTCTAAGATTTTGAAGTTTTCCCTCTGATTCATGAACATAATTCCCACTGATAATTGTGATGTGGTCCATGCTCCAATTCCCATTATCCTGGCATGCTGCTCTCAGTGACAGGGGACACAGAGGACAAAGACAACAATAAAAGAGGCATTATTAGGGCAGGTAAAACTTCCCAGAAAAGTAAGTCTTAAAATATATGTATTAGATGAATGGAAACAGAAACCATTTGCCTGAGGTCACCTTTTTTACTCTACTGAAAAGACATCTAGGAAAAAAAAAGATATTTACACTGCCTTGGCAAGACACACAGCCTGCATTCGCTCCCTGAACACACTCTGTCTCAGCTTTCCTTCATTTTTATACAAACACTACAATCTACCTGTAGCCAAAAGTTTCACTCCCTAAGGCTGATGTAGTTTGCAGTTTGGCTTTATCGCTTGTGCATAAGAAGGTAAAGATACCACAGCCAGGCTGCTCCTTGCTCCTACCATCTCTCCTACTCCTTCTCCCACCCTGCCTGGGCTTGCTGGGCAAAGGATGAGCTGCTAAAATAGGTTTAGTGCCATGTGGTGGAGCATTGTGTGTGAAGGGCATTTGCCAGCAAAGCCCAACGCCTGCCTCACGTCCCCAGTGTTATTGTGAAATAAAGGGGTCACAGCCCAGCGCTCATCACTGTATTTTGGGCGTTGTTTTGAGACGGGACATACAACCTGGCAACAAGTTGCCCAGAGAGGTGGTGGATGCCCCATCCCTGGAAACATTCAAGGCCAGGTTGGATCAGGCTCTGAGCAACCTGATCTGGTTGGAGATGTCCCTGCTTCTTGCAGGGGGGTTGGACTAGATGACCTCTAAAGGTCCCTTCCAACCCAAACTATTCTGATTCTATTCTATACAACAGAGTGTTACCAACAAAGCATATTCAAAATTGAGTCAGTCCCTAAAAATAACAATAATAGTTTCAATCAAAAGATTTCTTAAAAAAAATAAATAAATCTAAGATTCTTTGTTTTCTGGGCTTTCTGTTTTCCAGACCCTAGTTTCACACTCTTGAGACCCTCACCACCCTAGTGAGAACTGGAAGCATTTCATTTTCAGACAAAATCTGGCAGTCTGGCCTAATCACAGGATTCGAGGCCACTAAGAATAAAAAAAAAAAAGGAAATGGGGAGGAGAAGAGTGTGAAATACATAATAAAGCATGAAAACTAGCAATATCCAATTCACAATCATATTCCACAAAGGTAACAGCCAAAATTATTCTATTTCTAAGAACTATTTTAATACAGCAGAATGCAAAGTTTAATAAAACTCCTCAGGTCTACATTTTACTTGCAGACAAAGATGTCGAATTCTGGCAGGGTGAAAGGCCAGGCAGAGACCTTTACTTTATCTGTCACTTGTCATTATTCAGAACAACTTTGTTACTGGAGCACTGAAATTGTGCAGCACAGAAATTTCAATGTATGGGAACAGAGACCAAGGGCAGAGAGAAACACATACAGAAGGAAGCTCATGAAAGAGCTGCCAAACACACTCAAAGTAGCTTCAGAGTTCCAAACCATGCAGTAAATAAAAAAAAAAAAAAACCAGAGGAAGGATATCTTATGATTGAACACTGGCCTGGGGAAATCCAAGTTCAGTTCCCAAATATTTCATAAATTTTGAAACTCAGTTGTCACCTTACAAATATACAAAGGAAAATAATGTTTCCTTTCTTGCATTCTTGTTCTGTCCTTTTTCTTCATATTGTGAATCTGCCTCTTAGTTTATATGAACTACTTAGCAAAAGGAAGCTCTGATCTCAGGAGGGGCCCCTAGCTGCTGCAATAGCAAATAATAACTGGTGAGAAACCTGAACAAAAGCCCACCTCAAACCTCTGCAAAAGTTCGGATCCAAATCTGCCTTTAGGAGAAGGAACATTTCTACTGTAAATGAAGTTCTACCTCTGAGCCAGCTGGGAGCAGACATCCCACAGTTCTCATTCTAGCAACCTCTAGCTTTTTGACTAAAATACTTCAAGAAATCTAAAAGTACAGTAAGGAATAAATCGTGCTGCCTGAAATTCTACCTTCCCTCCCCTCGAATCCTGTGCCTTTTATTCTGAAATGGACAAGTGGCAAGAGCAACAACGAGAGGGTGATTATTAATCTTTGATCCTGAGTCACTTTCTCTTACAGAGCCCTATTCTTCATCTCAGGAAGTGCGACACACGAGCACTCCCACAGCCTGATTAAAGGTCCAGGTATGGGGTCACACAATGCACAAAGAGAGCCGCAGCGTTTCAGAGTGCGATGTGTATTTAACGTCTGACTAAACTCAAGTGCGATAAAGAACTAAATAATGAACATTCCTAATGATTGCCATAACTGTGAAACTGCCACAGAACTGCCTGAGGTAATTGTGGTAAGAAATGGAGTTGCTTTTTAAGAAAGAAATGACCAAGTCTGCTTTCCAGAGCGTTAGTCTGCCTGATTACAAAACAGAACCTGCTGAGAATGCCAAATTGTTGGAAAATGGCAGCATGCCCTTCTCAACCGAAAACAGCAAAATGGACCTAGGTTTTACTGGCTTACCCAAAAGCTAAGGAATTAGAATTGAAAACAAGCTGAGTGAGGTAGCTGACAACTGGGATTTCAGGTTTGTCAATAAAGAGATGCCTAGGAGAAGGGTCAGAGGTTACACCTGGAGATTTAGAAGATAATGACAAAGTTCAGATAGGCATCAAACCCATCTGGTCCCTCAGACAGCAAATCATCATTAAATCCAGTTTTGATAAGAACAACCTGGCTTAAGATGCAAAATTCATTACTTCCTAGGGAAGATGCTCAGTCCAGCTTGCTCTTTATTTCTTCTTATCCTAACCAAAAAAATAAGAGGAAATATTTTAAAAGTTGTATCAAAGTCTGAACTTTATAAAGCAAGCAAACCAGTTGTTGCAGGAGCCCCACACGCTCCCAGCTGACTAAAATAGCAACTCGCCTGCAAGCTCTTACGACCGTTCCCTGTAAAATTGACTTTTATGACAACGACTTTTCTACAAGGGATTTGCAGCTCTCTGAAAAGCACTGAAATTGCAGATGACAACAAAATTGTCTCTCTCCAAGAGCAGGCAGCGCGGGGAGAGCGTCAGTCTCGCAGCCAGCCCACGTTGGGAATGCCATCCAAGTCCTGCCGCCCCGCGTTGGGCAGGAGCCTCTCTTTTCACCAGCACAAAGGAGGACGTGTGAGCATGAAATCCACTCTGAGCACTGTTCACCCCACATAGCTGAGCCTAAAAACTGCTTTGACTTGGCCACCATGAGGAGCTGCATTTTGGTGTTCAAACTGTTAGAAAATACCTTTCTTATTACCCCTGTACCATTCATAGGATTTTTATGGTCTAAGACACCTTAGGAATCCAGCTTAAGAACTGGATTTTCACTAGCGGTAGCGTTTCTAGAGTTTCGAAAAGGGAAACAGCTGTAAGGATTATGGGAAATGGGTAGCTTTGCTGATAATTTACAAGTCCCTGCATCCTCGGTCAGGTCTGAAAAAGCAACTTTCTTCTATAGCTCATACTTTATATTAATACATAACACTATCAAATTTTTAAGTTGAGAATCAGGAAAGAATTAGCAAAACATCAGGACAAACTCAACATTTCCTATGCGTTTTACTAGATCGAACAGCAGTTCAGGATGTATCAAGAACTCTGCTCAGTTTATCAGCTGATGAGGAACCTTCTACCTAAACTAAACATAAAGGCTTAATCTAAACATGAAGGCTTACTCACCTATTCTGTCAACAGATTTCTTTAATCTCTTAAAGAAATTTTGATTAGATGGAACACAAAGGAAGAATTTACAGCCATTAATAACAGAAACTAATAAAATAGCATACACGTTTAATTTAAACCTGGACTTAGTCAAAGGTATTCTGGGAAGTCCTAAAGCATGAAATTATGCTGGCTATTAGATATTATAGGGGCTGCTGTGCTGAGAACTGTATATGAGTAAAAGAAAAAAGATTTTGTGACCTTGTTTCTGCATGTACCTGTGAAAAAAACCCAACCAAATCCCAAACAATCTCTACTTGTGAGGGTTCACGAAGAGCTATAAAGCTCTGGAAATCCTTGGTCTCATCTTGCTGCATATGAGGCATCTATTTCACGTTCAGATTTAACTTACAGCAAGAAGCAGCCTGACCTCTTGTACTGAGGCACAGTCAGACAGTCCAGTTCGTGTCCTGTGGGACTCTTAGGCTGTAGTCAAATACACTGTTTTACAAAAGAGGTGTCTAGGACGCTTGTCAGTATGCTAGGAAAAAAGCAAAACCATCACTGATAGTTCAGACCCTGTAAAATCCCTACACATCTTTTATGATCATTACTTAAAACAAGAACTGAACTAAAGGTAGTAATAGATTGAGCACAGGTATTTCAGCATGGCGTCTCTGTATTACGTTATTCTATTTTTTAATTTCTAAAAAAGTGGCTGCATCCATCTACTGTACTGGAAAATTCAGTAGGATGAATGGCTCTAAATTTAGGATGCAGGACACTGCAGCTGTGATAACATTTCGGAAGTGGAAGGCATAGTAGATACATGACATATTTAGATAAGACAACTATTTTTAGTCAAAACGAAGCTCAGTTTTGGCTGCTTTAGCAAGTGCATTAATTTGGCCAGTCGGTTCAGATACACTTTATTCTCATTCTCACCTACAAGATACCGCATACTGTGACCCCTTCTCCCTGTTTGTCTTCTGAAAACTAACAAGTAAAGCAGGAGAAAAGTAATCATAAGCTTGTCATATAGCGTATCTGCTACCTCTTCCTAAGCATCCAGTAGCAGATATTTGGAGATTAGCCAGCAACCTGTCTAGTCCACTATATCTCAACTTAGTACAGCTGTGCTCTCCCATAATTTTCTCTCACTGGACTGCTTTTGTTGGTCTTCTCCAAATTGATCAAATTATCTGCTGATCTATTTTTGCTAAGTTCAGCATTTTTTTGTACCAAGAGATAATGCAGTCTACTGTATCTCTTCCACTTATTTAAAGCTTAAAATGTTGCTCCATTACTGGATCATTTTTCTCTTTTTTTTTTTCCTAACAACTTCTGCCCATTTACATCCTTTCCTCCTTTAGACACATCTTGTCTTCAAAGTAATCCATCCTGCTTTCTTAGGCCTAAGCCTGGCTTCTGTTGGATCTCATTTTGACACATACTTCCCTTGTCATTTTCAGATAGCAAGTTTTCTATCACATGGAAACAGATCACTGACAGCTCCAAGTGAAGTGGCCATTTTGAAATGAGAGTCCAGGCTTTCAAGCCAGGAACTATCAGGCACATGCTTTAAAAAATTTAGTACCAAATTTTGTTGATAGAAAGAGATTTTGAAAACATTGCGGTGAAAATGAGTCATTTTGATCAAGATCTGAATACAGTTATTATTTGTAATGTTGAGACAGGTTTTCATAAAGAGACTGAACACAAATTAGGGTTAATTACTTCCAAACTAATCCATACACATTTCTCCAATTTTTTTTTTTTTTTTGAGAGGAAATTGGCAGTAATGTGTTTCGAGTACTGCTGCAGCTTTGGTCTTTAGCCAGGAAAGGGTAGGGAGCAGTGAGTCTACTGGCACAGTCCTAATTGTTTCATATAATTACGATTTGGGCATCTGCAGCAGAGCAGTAGTTTTGAGCTTCTCCAACACCATGCAATTCAGCAGATTGAGTTACCTGTTTAAAAATGAAGCAAACTCTGGGTGCTAATGAGTCTGATCCAACATACAACTTACCCACAGAGAACTCTCAGTCTGCGATTCTACAGAGCTCAGACCCAACTCTGAAAAGTCTGGAGCAACCTCACCGTTCAGTGCACTCAGTGGAAGCTGTGGTTCCTGCAGATTTGAAGAACTGGCTGTACCATACCTTGGAAATACCATGGTACACCATGCCCCATCCTTGGAAACATTCAAGGCCAGGTTGGATGAGGCTCTAAGCAACCTGATCTAGTTGGGGATGTCCCTGTTCCCTGCAGAGGGGTTGGACTAGATGACCTTTAAAGGTCCCTTCCAACTCAAACTGTTCTATGATTCTATACAAAAATGCACGTGCATCACCAAATTATACTCAGTGAATCAGCACTGATTTCAATGGACTTACACCAGCAAATACACAAACAATCTTTAGATTACTGGTAGTGCGATGAAATTTATATAAACTCCTTGAAATTTCACAAAGACTCCGGTCATATCAATTATGTCTCTAAGAAACTTAAAACTCAATACCTGAAATTACACACCATTCATTATCTTTATCCTGTAATCCTGCTGAGCTCCCAGAAGATTTGTTGTACAAATTTGTTGTACTGTATTTGAATTTCTCTTGCAGTACTTCAGTGTACATTTTCACGGAAGAATTAAGCGACCAGAGGCGCACTCCCCTGCTTATTACACCAACACTGCTCTCTTGTGGCAGACACTTGGAGG
This sequence comes from Ardeotis arabs, assembly GCA_011801015.1. Taxonomy (NCBI): domain Eukaryota; kingdom Metazoa; phylum Chordata; class Aves; order Otidiformes; family Otididae; genus Ardeotis; species Ardeotis arabs. The sequence continues at coordinate 29,670 of JAAGAY010135351.1, forward strand.
GAAATATTGATCTCCGGTACTCTACACAGCACCACTTAGCCGTAATACAATCCGGCTGGCAAAAGGTATATACAAAGCAAATTACCGATACAAATGGATGCTCAGATTTTTGATAGATAAAAGAGACAAAAAGCAACAACAGATCATTAGATTTGCCTTCTCAGATATAAAATATTGAGGTGTTCGTGCCTATATCAATGCCAAGATTTTGTGCAGAAAGCGCTATTGCAATTCTCTTTTCCAGCCCATTCTACTGAGATGCATTTATCAAACCTAACCTAACAACCATTCTGTGCAGTTTAAAATGCCTTTCAGAAATTCCAATCTTGCTCCTCAAAATGAAACATCGTTTTTTCTATCTTTTAACCCTTACAGTTAGCTGATTATTTTAACTTACCGTTTATTTGTAAGTCAGCCACTTCCTCATTTTTTTTCCCCCCAAATCAGTAAAAATTATTATTTCCCAGGCATGATTCATATCAGCAAGCTAGTGGAGATAATGAAGTAAACAGCTTCGAGCAGTCATTTTCCTGGTTTGAAGAGTGCCGATGAGGACACAAATTCAACGAGCAGGAAGACTCTGGCCGAGTGACTAGAAAGTACATGCCTACGAATGGGAAAGAGATTCTCAGGTTGCAGTTCATAGTTAGATATCTAAAGCATCTAAATCACACCCAGTTTCTATAGATTTTTATCTTCATGGGCTCTGAGAATACCACTGATGCCTTACTGGACGTATTCTTCCCTGGATAAACATCAACCAGCAAGTTGGCTACTTTTTTTCTTTGCATATTAAAAATGTCAAAAAAAAAAAAAGTTGTTTTTCTTCATCATGGTAAGAAAAGAATAAATTGTGCATAGCATGCACAACAACCATTAAAAGGGCAAACGTCCCTTGAAGAGGCATGCACAGGCACACACAGCACGGAAGTCTGCCACTCACTTTCATGTAGGTGCCATCACAAGACAGTCATTTAAAACAGACATGTAGTGTTAGTGACGCTTCACCATGACAGACTCATGGCACTAAAATGAATCAATAATAAAGGGCCACACTAATGTCAGCAGAATTAAGAGGTAACTGTGGAAAAAAGTCAGCTCAATATATGTACTCCAGTGTGATAACTCATTGGATCATTATTGAAGCTTTTTTAAATGCAATTCAGTACATTCATGCACTGAGTAGGTGGGATCATTAGTGAAAGCAGGTGTTGGAGTTTACCACGCAAGGGCTTGCCCTTCCCATCCTCTGCCTTTCCCTTCCTTGGTGCACAATTTGACTTGCAGCACTCAAAGCTACTTTACATTTATTAGTGGAAAACGGAACCCTCTACATGCAAATCTCCCACTCTAGCCAACAGGTTATTTTGTCACTCCAGACTCAAACACACGACTGCTCTTCCAGCTTTCATGGTTTTACAATCACACCCTGTCCATAGAAGGGGTTTGCAAATGCTGGACCTTTCGCAAGCAAGTTAATTGAGCGGTCTCCCCGGGGCAGCTCCTCAGAATTGAACCTTTCTGTCCACTCAGCTTTTTCAGAAAGGTCATGACAGTGATGTCAGGGTTTGTTTATCATTCCTGTAACTTCTGCTCTGTATACCTATAACACTGGACAAACAAAACCTCCTGCCAAGGACAAGAACTGCAACTGAGTACCCAGCCCTGAACAGCTACCACAGGGAACTGGGGAGCCAGGGAACCCACTGGCCAAACACTCCCCATAGCCCCCCCCCCAAGAAAAGAGCAGCAGCACCATCATTGCTCTGAAGCTCCAGGACAATGGCCCAGAGTTGAAAGACAACATCCCTTGGGGAAACTCTGCTGTGTTCAAGCACCCACAACTTTCTAAACTCACCGCATAAAGATGCACATCCTTAAAAAAGGGTCCCAGGCTAAGCCTGATTTTGCTTTGCCAGCGCCAACCTGCCACACAACAGAACATGGGCGTCCGACATTTCACTCCATTGTCACGTTTTGATTGCATCTGTCACACCCTGGTAGATCTTTAGGTTGAGTGATACGATGAGCTTTTAGATTTCCTTTCTTACAGCTTCATACTGTGTGCCTCTACAGGAATGAACTTGTCAACCCAGATGCGGAATGAATGAATGACTTTTAATCACTTTGCTAATGTTAATGTTATTGCTTTGACAAAATAGCAGCAGATACAGTTTGCTGATTCAGCCACTTGTATAACGAGCTAATGGGCTTTTCTGACTAATGCCGTGCTCTAAAAATATACGCTGGACTAATAGACGAGCCTCTGCTATACTGAAAAACAGGCTCATTAAGACAATTCCTCTGAAAAGTGGCGTTTTTATGACAAGATACTGAAGCATTTAATTACCCTGTATCCTGACAGAGCTGAAAGAAATTAATTAAAGAGGAAAAAAAATAGTGCAGCAACATAGCAAATCTTGAGGTAGAAAGAGATGCCAGCATTCAGTAGCGTAAAGGGGAATCTGAGACTGCTTCCCCAAAGGAAACGGTCTGTTGATCGGCTGCAGATTGCTGTCCCTTTACGCAGAACAGAAGGCTGGTTTCTGAGAGGAGGCAATTAATTTCCCCTGCTATACTCTGTGCCAGAACATCGGCTGCTGTTAAAGGACAGTGAAGTCAGAGGTTCGGGAGGGCAGGAGAGTCTTTAGTGATATTTGAGGTAAGGGACTTGTTTTCACTGCAGCGTTAGCTTGGATTATCCAGCCTTAAGCTCATTGCCTGCTCCTCAAGCGAGTACGTAAGGTAAGGAGAGCTAGAAGCTTGGCTGAGGCCGCGGTGCGCAACAGGGCGGTTGGCCTGGAGGTTTCCACAGCACTGGCGGACGTGGCGGCTGTGCCGGGAAGCTTCTCCGAGTGATTCGCAGTGCAACCCTGCCGCCAGCTGCGTTGGCGAAACTGGGGTGACAGCAGTGTTGCGTATGTGCAGATGGCATTAGCTCGCTGTTGCTGCTGGCCCTGCCGTCAAACACGAAAACAAACCTTATGCAATCCCTGTCGCTTTCTGGGCAGAGATTTGCCCCTACCTTTGCTCCACTCTTGGACATACCTGTTTGTGCAGCAGCACGGTAAACCAGGTCAGAGAAAATATTTTAATTTTTTTTTTTAAATCAACCAAATAACCTCCAATTTGGTTTATGATTTATTTTATTTTCTTCTCAAGCTATATTGACTCTCACTGCAGCTTACCCCTCTGCTGCATCAGTCACCTTGCCAACAGAACAGAAGAAGAGGTGGAAGGGCAGGAAGAGGGGGCCCGGGGAGGAGACTGCTAAATCCTGCTTAAGCAGGGCTGGTACCAAACGGGAAATCCACTGCCCGTGCTGTCCCCACCACAGCATTAAGCAAGCCTGAAGACACATTTCCTTACAAAGAGCTAACACTTAATCAGGCTAAAGACTTCTGCGTGTGAATGCAGGCTACATGAGAGGCCAGGCTTTGAGCTGAACTTCGAAGTGTCGTAGCGGTGAAGACAGGCCCACAGTAATCACCAGTGAAGAAGATGGAGTTTCCCCCCCCGTGAAGAACAGCTTCACCGGACACCGGCAATTCCTCAGCTGTTCGGTACAGCATGGTTTGGGTCTGGCCTCTATAGCAAGTTTCAGCTTTAAAAGAACTATGGGCTGTGGCCTGCGTGCCACACATGGTTTGCCAGAGCAAAGCCTCCAGCCCGCAGCCATCCCTAGCAGCTCTCTTTCCACCTGTGTCACAGACACATGTGGGTGACACAGCAGGGAGAAGACTCTCACAGAACTGACGGCAACCTCAGCTGCTCAGACAGCCCGTGCCAGTTCGTCTGACGATGAAACAGGGTTGATTTTTGTAACCCTTTTCCTTTTGGCATTTCCCCATCTGACCGCTGCTCGGTCAGCAGTGAATGCCTGTCTGTGAACCACAGCAAATCTGAGCCACAGCGCTGGAGAGCACACGTAGGTACTGGTATCGGCGGGAGATGTGTGGGGTACTGGGACACTGCAAACACTTTGTCCAAGGGCACACCTATGCTCCCTGCCATCCCGCCAGATGCACCTGATTCGCACTCGCCGCTTCAGAGGCACATCGCACCAGCGAGGGACTTCAAAACAGCCAATGAGACATGGGACACACAACTGTGGATGACATGCTCTGGGGAGACCTGTGAAGAACATGAAATTGGCTGCATGGGTAAACAGGCTGGCTAAAAAGACCAGGAGACCGGGAAGCAATGAAGTGGATGGTCCTGCTAGTGCTTCCTTGCCTTTGACTGTCATTGGGAAGCCAGCATGAGGATGTCCCTGCTCGCCCTCATCCTACTGCCAGCGAAGCGAAGTAGCCCTGCATCTGCTGCGCGTTGCTGCCTGCGTGGGAAAGGTGACCCTTTTTGGCAGGAGAGAGACTGCAGCAGTTCCCTCCTTGAAAGAGCCACTCTTCACTAGCACAGTCAACACCCCCATCCAAGATGTACCGCGTTTTTATCACTGAATTTTAAAAAGAGAAGCAGCTCTTTAAACAATATATAGTGACAAGCACTAATGCTTTGAAGAAACATATGCAACTACAAAATGTTCGGCACATCTCTTCGCTCCATCGTAGAGGATAAAAGAAGGACTGAAAACAGCTGAGTGGACATAAAGAGCTCACAAATGCCTTATTAATAAGTGTGTTGGACCTAATGATCTGTGAAACTAAAATGAGATTATTTGGATTATCTCATTAAACAAGAATAATAGCAATAGTAACCGAGTAGTAATTAGGAGTGGGCCAATCCAAGGACAAACTAAATAATAGGGCCAAAAGACTCTTAATTAATACTCTGTGTTTCTGTGCCTGTCCTACTGCACCAGGAATTTATGAAGAAATCAACAGCCGTGGCTAACTAAACAGCCTGATTTCAACAGCCAGAAATGGCACTGGCTACCCACTCCTGTATGGATCATTCAGTCTAAAAACTGAACAACGATTATCTGGGGCTGTTTTGGCAGAGCTGGCCTTGAGGAAACAAAACCATGTAACCAAAATGTAAAATTGTTTTCAAAGGCTCAGCAAATAACAACCAGCTCCAGGCAAACCTGGAGGCAGGAGCAGAGGCAGGACAGAGACAATACCTAATCTCAGCCCTTTGTTTTAACCGCTGGCCATCGCAACCTCCCAAAAAAAGTATAAATTTTCCTCAAAGTGTGAAAGCAACTCCTGAACAGGTTCAATGCATAATTCAAGATGAAGCACCACATGAGTTTTACCTTTTAGCCCTTGTTTATAGGTAAGTATCCAGAAGCTCCTCGGCTCAGGCCAAAGAACAGGACACCGCTGCAGCCTCCCAGCAACGGATGGGGCATGAGGGATTAAACATGATAGATTTGATCTGGGTGGCATTTACATCTAAAAGTCCCTGGTACTGAAGCCTGAAGTAATTACTGTTGTACAAAATCTACTGCTCCCGTTGCCTTCCCTAAGTACTCTTTAATTCATAGGAAAAGCAGGCAATATAATACACAGTGCTGTAGTAAAAGGCTTTTCCGGGAGATTGAATACATTAATCTAAAAAGGTAAGACAAACTGTGCAAAGGCCCGGCGCTTGCCACACGGCCCTGCGCTCCCGTGGGTTTCCGAAGGCAGCGTGATCTTGCTGCGCTTAATGCTCCAGAGTTGCTGAGGCCGCACCGCAGCCCAACAGCAAACCACAGACAGAATTTATCAAGGGAATTTAAACTCAAAAACGTCCACCTTATCGGTCAGGACACAAAGTGTTTATTTCCCTTTTAAGGCTTCCCTTCTGCATACTGAATTATTAACATTAGCAAAGGAAAAAAAGGGTAATTGAAGGAAGCTACTTCGAAGAAAGATGTCTTTGTTGCTAGAGCTATTTTATTAAGAACAGAAACTGCAGCCCTACCTAACAAACACATTCATAATTCTCCACAGGGTACCGCACAATTTGGATCTTGCTTTTGTAGCAAGTTCGAACTGTAAAAGAACTATGGCTTTTAAAAATTCATTTTAAAGACGGCAATGGCTTGGTAGGCATTTGAAAGACAAAGAGGAGGGAAAAACTAAAAGCAAAACCAATGACTGCTCAATGACCCTGGAGGGTAAAGAGGCAGAGCTACCTCTCACACAAGGAAAGCAGGCAGAGTAATTCAAGACTGAGGGAGGAAACATTTGAACAGTCAGAAAAGGGTAAAAACCACTCTACTAAGAAAACCCCAAACTGCGTTGGGGTGCCTCTGAGAACTATGACACTGCTACACATAAAACTAATTATCCTGATTTTCTGGGGTTTGACTTGCCCCTCACAGGGCTGCTCAGGCCATGCTAGGGCAGTGTCGCTGGGCCACAGCTCCTTTCTCTTGGTCTTTCCCCTTTTTATCACAGAGCTACGTGGGTCACATAGCAGGGGGAGGAAGGGAGTCTCGCAGAAAAGGCGTCGGTGGCAGCAGCCTCCTGCTGCTGGGACCACAGGAGCTCACCTGACGCAGTTTCCCAGATTTGTTGGGTCGATGACACCAACGGAGCACGGACTGAAAGCCTGCTGACGTGCCAAGCCTCCTCCAGCACAGAGCGAGCTGCGTGACCCGCACACCCACTCACTTCTGTGCTGCCTTGCGCCAGCTGTCAGGCAAAGCTGAACTCTGCAGTCAGCATGAGAGTAAAGAGCACGTAACAGATAGCCGTGCGCCAAAAGGGATCCTCTGCTGCCTCCCACTCCTTCCCTACCTCTTTCCTTATGTCAGATCTTGTGTCTGCAGACAGAGTTGCAATAGCAACTATAGACTGGACTGCACCTTCAGCAGTAGCAGGCTAATACACCAACATTCCTCAAATATTGCTGCATCCTACATGGCTAAGGAGAGAACTTTGTGTTCTCCTAGCAGGGTGATAGCAAATGAGGGCATCCAAGATGTCAGTGGCAGGAGAGGGGAAGAGGGTCGGTTAACAGAAAACAGCCCTGCACCTGAAGGAAGGGAACGTATCCAAAGTGCACAGGTATGAAGACATTCTTCTTCATGTGATCTTCACCCCTAGAGCAAGCTGAAGCCTACATTAACATGTGTGAGGTCTGGCTGCTCTCAAGCCAGGGAACTGGGGAAGGTTCCCATTGCCAGGAGCCAGCCTGGATGCCAATAGCTGGAAGGCAGCCCATTCCCCTGCTCAGGAACCTGAGGCAAAAAAAGTAGGTGGCAAATCTGTTTCCCTTCCTCCTCCATAGAGAGAGATGCCTGCAATTTGTTGTGTCCTACATCAAAATAAATAGTGGTTTCTTGTTTGAAAGCAGAGCAGACTTTCTGGCAATGAGAGGTAAATGCCTGCAATTTGAACGGGTGGAAGGTTTCTGTTTAAGCCAGCTCTTAACTTGAACAGACTCCAGCAAGTCAAACTGCATTTAGATAGGACACTGCCTGCGTGGATGGCGCAGGGGTCGGTATGTGCCCAGCAGACATGGGAAGTGTGGTAAGCAGACAGGTCACGTTTTGTGCCCTCTGGAGAGAGGAAACATGGAGCCAGGCACCACCGCTTCTGACAACAACTTCCAGCCTGGGAATGAGGTGTCTTTCGCAGATCACCAGGATACATTGGCTTGGAAAGGAAGTGATGGAAGAGACAGCACGCAGACTACCCCAGCTGTCTGGGGCACAGATCAGAGAAAACTCCAAATAATGCACATCAGGACTCCAGGCACTTTAACATACTCCCTGATGAGTCTCTGCACTTCAATAAGTGCAGGAGTACTCAGGGACTAGGGAGCAGGGAAAAAAAGCTACTGCTTGAAATACCCAACACAATTTAACCCACAGTCTGTCACTTTTTTTTTGTGGACATAAAAATGTGGAGTGATGCTAATGCTGCAGACTTCCAGTACAACAGTATATACCTGTCACTTCTTCACAGTGGCCATATCTTCCTATCAAAAATACACAGCAAGAGGGAATTTCCTACTATCTCCTATCTCACATGAGAAGAAATAATAAGACTAAAAATTTACTGATGGCCAGCTTTTTTAACACACAGCAGGTCCTTGTATCTACTCTGTAGTCTGATGCTAATAGGGCTTGCTTTCACTGCTAACAGCTTTTTAACTCAGCTGTTCAAGGATTAAAAGTCAGGATGCATGACCCATGTGCAATATGTTCTAGTCTTTTTTTAAGCAGAACTTCTTGCAAATTTGCATGAGTCCAGACGGAGCTTTGTGCCATCCACAAAGCAGCTCTTTGTGAAAGTTCCCATGCAGGCATCTGAACCAAATCCAGCCATACCCCTCCACAGTTTGTGAAAACACCCCCCTCCTCAGTACTTCAGCACATCTGCTTTGTTATCCGTGTCGACTCTCACCGCTGCCACTGCAGCTTTCTGAAACTGCTGCATAGTTTCTTGTGCTTCCACAGAGTGGAAAAAGCTCAGGCTGGAGTTCAAGATACAGGCTGTTACAGGAAGTACCATTGGGTGAACCTCAGGTTCAGCATCCCAAATGCCATTTCACTTGACCTTCGCTACAGAGTAAGTGATGCGGGCAAAATACTCCAGTTTAACATGGTTGTTGATCGCATGGCACACTAGAGCGAAAAAGAAAAACAGGAGGGTACATGCGACAGCGAGAGGAATACTCTCAACCTAAACTGCGAGCTACATAAACAGTACTAAACTGCTGTATGCCCTGGGATTATCCATCATTGTGATGAACTGAAGCCAAAGCCTGTGTTTTGTTAAGCCCTATCTATCACTGGTATCCGCAGTATGACATTTCCGATTACAGTTGCTTTCAGACAAGCTTTTCAATTTTGTTGAGGAGACAAATCTAATTGCTGTTTAATATCAAACAACACTGCAGCAGGACGTGATTGCTTTGCTTAAATAACATTGTTTCATTAAAGTGCTCAGATTTGACCCTACTCGTTCAATCTTTGGATCAGACCAGAAGCAAGGCTGACAGGAATCCCTCTCTGAAATAGAATTTCTTACTAGATGAATTTGTGACCCTCGCAATTTCATTACACGGCTGCAGAAGACACTGCTGTTTGCTAACAGGGGAGGGCACAATTTCCAGAGACCACTGAAACATGGGCTTTACCTATGCTTTAAGGGGAATCCTGTATGTTGTGCAGTATTTTGCCAGTGAACTTGTAAATTAAGAAGTTTCAAAACTGAGAAGTCACGGTGTCTCAACTATACAACATGGCCAAGCTCCTAACTTTTCCTGCTTTTTATGTCCTCCTTTGCTGTATCCAAAGTTGCCACACACAGAAAGACAAACTAACAGCAGGAGACCACATCACCATCTGCTCTGAGCTCGTAGGAGCGTAGAGTTTTGTGCCTCACAAGAGCACAACCAGGCAGACAAAGCTCTGAGACAAAGTCTGGTGCCATTTCCCCGCTACTCTACCAAGGAAGAAAGGCCCAGCCTGCTCTGGAGAGGAAGAGGCTGGGGAATCATCCCCTCCACTCTTAGCCTTGCATTGCAGAGGGATTGTTGTAACTGCCCACTGTTCTCCAGTAAGAGTCACACTATGGTACCTTGCGCCAGGAGCAGGTGCTGTGCTCTGTGTCCCCAAACGCCCCTGCAAACCATCTCCACGTTCAGCTCTACCCCACTGACGCCATTTACACATAAACATAGAATCATAGAATGGTTAGAGTTGGAAGGGACCTTCAAAGGTCATCTAGTCCAAACCCCTGCAAGGAGCAGGGACATCCCCCACTAGATCAGGTTGCTCAGAGCCTCATCCAGCCTGGCCTTGAACGTTTCCAGGGATGGGGCATCCACCACCTCTCTGGGCAACCTGTTCCAGTGTTCTACAACTCTCATCGTGAAAAATTTTTTCCTAATATTCAATCTAAATCTACCCCCCTCTATTTTAAAACCATTACCCCTAGTCCTGTCACAACAGGCCCTACTGAACAGCCTCTCCCCGTCTTTCTTGTAGGCCCCCTTGAGGTACTGGAAGACCGCTATCAGGTCTCCCCGGAGCCTCCTCTTCTCCAGGCTCTTCTCCATCCATCTCTGTTTAAAGTGTAACTGCATTACAGGCTCACAGGTAGAACACAGGGCTGGCATTTAGGACACCGGAGCTCCATGCCCTGCTCTCCTACAGCCCCAGGCAAGCTATTTCACTGCTTTATGCCTCTGTCTTCCTGGAAAGCTAGAGGGTAGCTTACTCTATTCTCACACAAACCACGGAGATCTATGGGTCAGAAGTACTACGTAACAGCTAGACATCAGTGAAATGGTGTTCCCGCAGCATCAAAGTTGCACCACTTACATTTCTTGAATTCCAGAAAACTAAACACTTTCTCCAGTAACAGTCTATTCCTAGGTCATTGCACAGCACTCACAGGTGTAATACTACTTGGGGCCACTGAAACACCGAGTCACCTCCCTGCACATCACAGGAATGTTATTTCTTAGTAAGGGCTTCACTTGTTACTCATATATGTTTTTGGGATCCGAGCTTGATTGAAACTAGGTAAATACTTTTAAAAAATATTATTCTTGTATTGCTTTCCAGATAGTGTGGCTTAATTGCAGAATTCTAAAACAAGAGAGAATCTAGAGCTGATTCTACTGCTGAAGAAAGTTATCAGGAGTAACCACTGAAATGAAGTCTAAGGAGGTATCTGTAGCATGAGTTTGAGCTGTGACTCGAATACCCAATAGAAAGGATAGGTATTACTATACCAGCAGTTTCTGAAAATTTATAGAATCATTAGGGTTGGAAGGAACCTTTAAAGATCATCTAGTCCAACCCCCCTGCAAGGAGCAGGGACATCCCCCACTAGATCAGGTTGCTCAGAGCCTCATCCAACCTGGCCTTGAATGTTTCCAGGGATGGGGCATCCACCACCTCTCTGGGCAACCTGTTCCAGTATTCCACCACCTTCATTGTAAAACATTTTTTCCTGATATCTAGTCTAAATCTACTCTTTTTTAGTTTAAAACCATTACCCCTCATCCTATCACAACAGGCCCTGCTAAGAAGTTTCTCCCCATCTTTCCTGTAGGCCCCCTTCAGCTAGTGGAAGACTGCTATAAGGTCTCCCCAGAGCCTTCTCTTCTCCAGGCTGAACAGCCCCAACTCTCTCAGCCTGTCCTCATAGGAGAGGTGCTCTAGCCCTCTGATAGTCTTCATGGCCCTCCTCTGGACCTTCTCCAACTGGTCCATGTCCTTATGTTGGGGGCTCCAGAGCCGGACACAGTACTCCAGAGCTCTCACCAAAGCAGAGTAGAGGGGCAGAATCACCTCCCTGGACCTGCTGGCCATGCTCCTTTTGATGCAGCTCAAGGTGTGGTTGGCTCTCTGGGATGCAAGTGCACATCGCTGGCTCATGTTGAGCTTCTCATGCACCAGCACTCCCACATCCTTCTCCCCATTTACAGTCCTACTTTTGCCAAGACAGGCAGAGCTTAGCAAGAGGGAATTAACTTTTATTTTAAGTAAAAGAAAGATGTTTTTTCCATAAAAACAACAATAACAAACCCAACAGAAGAAACTTCACACGGAAACAAGTTATTTTACAGTCTGTATTTCACAACAGCTTTTGGTGTGTCCCAGTGTCTGCTATTGTACTGAAAGATGTTTACACCCCCTTTCTTGCAAATCTCAAATGCTTTCACCATCAGAACTGATCCTCTGAGATCTGGATCCTGCCCAAGTTCATTTAACCTGCTTAATTTCTAATGGCTGCCACTGGTTATTTCACCCAGTCAGTCAACAGCTTCTACAGTTCAAAACACCAGCCACCCTCTTCCCAGTCTGGCTAACACAGGGCTCAGGATCTACAGAAATTATTCATCTGCATCATAAAGAACTTGAAGGAGCTGTAAAAGAGATTGATCCCTGACAGCTGCACTAAACTTGAAAGCCCCTTCCTGGCTCTGAAGAAGGAGAATTCTGACCTGAAAAGAGGTCTTGAGTGAGCAGCCTCAAAGGGAATAAAATATTAGCCTGCAGAACCAGCACTCAGTAGAAAACTCCAGGTGATCTTTTAATGTAGGTACACCTCTTGCCTCAGGCACAGCAAACGTGATTACTTGCCACACAGTACCTCAAGCTCGAGGGTCGATGTAACAGGCTGTGCTTGACTTCCTTTTGTCCTAAGCGCTGAGCAAGCCTCCAGAAACAACTGCCAGCACTTCTTCTCTAGTGACCAAGCCCTGTAGGACAATGCTACCATTTATCGTCCTATCCAATACATGTTGCTAGGCCATTAACATTTACCTTGTCTACTGATTCAGCTCCAGTTACTGCAGCTGTGCTGGTTAATGTCTTTAGTAAATCCTGTGGCAACAGGAAAGAACTCTCATTAATCAGCAACACTGTTCATTGCAAGAGTTATAGATTTCTCACCAGAAGTAAAATTTATCCCAGAAGCAGAAGGTGGAGAGAAAAGAGGGAAGCCTTCATTTATGTAACTGCCAGTATGTCCAGAAATGCTGGGAAAGCAAGAAAAGGACATCCACAGACATCTAATTTGTGCAGCCAACATTGCTGAACCATTTCCTGTTGCCAAGGTATGTGCTGGCAGAGGGAGGTTACCAGGGCAGGATGATGTATTGTCATGCAAATGAAGCAGAATTACTGAAAGGACTCCCCAGCAACAGCGCATTTTTTTTCCACTGGTTTGATCCCAGCATTGAAAAGGAAACAAAACAACTGCGTGAACATGAAGCAGCATTGGCCTAAGCCAGAAACACCAGCTCTCCCAGGGCTAAGGGAGCAGCAAACCTGCCCGTGGTGGATTCAGCAGGCTGCACTGCTCTTTATTTCAACGGGGACGGGGAAAGAAACCGGCCCTTGAGTCCTGAGAAACACGTGCAGTGCTTTTTAACAACATTGTTTTTCATCATCTGTAAGTGACACCAAAAACAGTGGAAGAAAGTGACGCACAAACCTTCTCTCAGAAAAATCAGAGTACACATTTAATCCAACCTTTTGCTATTTGGGATTAGCTTGCATGCAATGATTTTGAGTTGAAAACTAAAAAGCTCACTGGCAGAAAATGCAAACTGAAAACACTTTAGAAGCTCTGTTTTCCAGAAAAAGCAGAAGAGCATACACTTGTAGTCATATATTTACAAACTCAAATAATTTCTTCTTTTCTGATTGTTATTACTATACTTGGTTGACTTTTTTTGCTCTTTTCACCTTGATAAATTAATGGTTTCCAGCAGTGGTAATGACTTATCAGCAGAATAACTGGTGTTTAAGTTTCCTTACTTGGAAAAAAAAAAAAAATACTAGAAGTTTCTTATTTTTCACAGTACTTGTAAACAGAAGCTGTCAATTAGGGGAAAAAAAAATCACAGAGGTAAGAGATGGTTTATTTACCTCCACAAGGGAACGAGTCACACATCACAAAATCCTTCAGAATGAACAGATGTCCAACACTCAAAGTGTACTCTGGGCATGACTGAATCAAAGTTTTTCCTTAAATCCCTGTCAAGGTTAATCTTTCCCATACTTAAAAGTCACCTCTCAAACTCTTGCCTGAAAATGAAGGTACAAGCTGTGTGTGGCATCAGCCATCTATTGATTTAACCATAGGAATAAAGACTCACCTTTCTGGACTTACCGTTACAGGATTGTTACCTCAAATACATACATTAATTTAGATAAAATGGAAATAACAGAGGTTATAAGATAGATTAATCAAAAGATAATATAATTCAAGGATAAAAAAAACTAACATGGAATTTGTGGTATGCATTTTATCCAAGGATTGTTTAGACTCTACGTAAAGTTGACTTGTTTTCAATAGATAATGCACAAGGAATATTTGTGGAGCAAGCTAAAAAACAACAGATAAAGAACACCTCAAGGCTTCTTACAAGAAGTGAGCAAGAGAAACAAGAACTCTGGTGTCCTTAAATGACGTATAACCATAGAAGGACAAAAGGAGTAAGGGTACTCTTCCCCAAATGATCACCCGAGACCCCCACGCCGGTGCAAAAGACTCTGGGATGATTGCCAAAGAGGGCAATGTGTCATGCTTGCTCAGCATAATAAGTATGTACTAGACAGGCGTGGTATCTTAACTTTTAATATATTAAATATAAACTGAAAACCCCAGTAGGTGTGCTTAATTTGTGGAAATCTTCCACCTTGCACCCTGCACAGAATAAAGCAATGTCTCCTCTCTAGACATACTTTGTACGTGTTTTGGGAGTTATTTTCAATTTCAGATAACAGGATGAACTGCAGAAGTGAAGAAAACATGAAGTATTGTTCGTACATTTGAATGCTGCCCTAACTGACTCAAATCAGGGTAAGCTAAACTCATGCCACCTAAAGGTGTGGAAGAAAATCGGCTTTGAAAAAAAACAACAACAAAAAAAAACCCCAAAAAACAAACAACAAACCAAACCAAAACCAAAAACCAAATCACCACCGCCAAAAACCCCCAACCAACCAAACAAAAAGACCTACAGGGAAATGTCCTTAACAGGAACTCAGACACATGGCCCTAAGTGTCAGGGCAAACACTTAAAGCACAGAAACTTTAGGGGGTCTGGGGGGAGGGTGGGGAGGCAATGTGAGTATGTTTATAGAGCGGAAAGGTACAGGCCAAGGCAAAAGGCAAGCAAGAGCTTTACGCTCCTGAGAAAACAGATGGATTAGAAAGAAGAGCCATAATCCAAAGAATGCCCTTGTGCCGTCTTCCTGTGCCATGTCCAATGGAGAACTTGATGCTTCAGGCCTGAAGGAAACCAATTCCCTCCCTACCATCCCCATCAACCCAGCTGTGACTCAGATTTGTTCCAGCTGGGAGAACAAAAAATACTGCAAGAGGAAAAGAGCAGCACTGGAAACTCGGAAAAGGCTACTGGGAATGAGGCAGAAACAGGATAGCTTCTGAAGGTTAAGCCAAGGCAAAAAAACCCAAATAGATGAGACACTGTGACGGGAGAAAGCAAGAGCAGGCTCAAAGCCTGGAGAACACCCCAGACTGCTGGAGAGTGAAGCCAGGGTGGTGCCTTGAGAGAACCATGGGGCAGAGACAGTTTATGCTGGTTCATATAAAGAACTATTTCTGGGCAACTACTTTCAGATCTGGATTTATTCCCATTATCACATCTCTCCAGCCAAGGGAAGCTACAGTACCTTTACCCAGAGCAGCAGGAAAGACTCCACTAATTGTTCCAGGCAGCCACGACCTGTGTCGTACCTGGGCAGCTGGATCAGAAGTCCTAAGCTGCCTGGAGCAGTCCTGGTGCTCGGAGACTACCTGAAAGAGTTTCACCCAGACACAGTCCTGTATCACAGTCCCAAATGTTAAACTTACCTGATGCTTCCACAGGTCCACCCTCCAAATGCTTCGTAGGGGTCCACTCAGGATTTACTCCTGACAGAGCCCTGGCTCCACTGTTCCCACACCCGGGCAGGCACTCACTGCCCTGTGGCGTACCAGCTGCTGAGCAGACGACCTGTGTGCCCTGGGACAAATGAGTTTGACTGATGGCGTACCTCTTCTGGTAGTCCCAGGGGTAAGGGACTGACAATCTTAATGAGAATGGACAACTTAAGACAGCTTGTACAATTTACAGGAAATACAGAATCTGTAGCAATCTAAGTAGTAACAGTACAATCACAATACCATTACCATTCTTTGACAAGATTGCCAAGTTTTACAGCAGTACCTATGGTGCACCACTCTCTGTCCTCAGGAGTACCTTCAACACCTGGATCCGACCTTACTGCAAGCCCAGTATCTGTCCCCGGGTAATTTCATTCCGGACAGTATAGCACAAGGCAGTTATTTATGTGATACTCACCCTCTCCTCCGTTCCTGTGAGACAGGCCCCATCACAATAACTACACCTGCCCTTCCCTCTTTTTCTGGCAAGGCCAGCAGCTTTCTGCACCACTGGATGGGCGAAACACCATGCGTACAGCACAGCCTGCTTCCAGTCCCTCTAGCAAACCAGTGCCACAAAAGATACAGTACAGACTGTGTAAAACACAGAGCAAAACACCCCAGCAGTGTGAAGTACAGTAACCGTGTAGGCTTTAACACAACCGTGCTTAAAACCATTGTATCAGTCAGCACCACATATATACGAGTATTACAATCCTGAACACAGAGCCTGTTTTCTGGCTTGGACCATCAGCCTTGACACTGGATCTCTAGGTGGCACTATTCGCAAGATAGAACTTTTTAAAAAAATGTTTCAAAGTGCCACCTGCTGGTACTTTCATTATTCACGTAAAGCTATTTCAGAACAAGTAGTGTTTTAAGTGTCCATGTGCTCTTCAGTTGGCAATACCTCCAACCCCAAAGACTCACAGCAACTTTTTTTTTTTTTTTAATATTATGAAAGTGCTTTATTGCATCTACACCCCAGAACACTTAATTACCATTGCGAGAGCCTGGCAAGTAATCACCAGAAGCTTTCAGAAATGAAAGCAGGTATTTTGACAGTATACGGAGGCTGGAAATGTAAGATGGACTTGTCAGTAGCACTTCAGAGTTCAGCTCAAGTGCAGTGCCTTTCTTTTAAAACTATCTTAACCATAGATCTATATTTAGCTCCATGATCAGGGCAGAAAAAATCCTGTCTTTCTGTGAAATTAAATCCAGAAGTTACCAGGTTCCACTAGTTATGATCCAGAAAGTAGCTACCACACTTTAAAAAAATGTTAGGGCTTATTTAAATGTACTTAAATTTTAAATATGGCAAAAATTAAGTAATGCACCAAGACTTACAAGCAACAGTCAAAACAGCTCAGAATAAGGCCATTTATAATTTTCTCCTTAAAAAAGTTGTCAGTCTGTTCTCCACATTTCTCCAGCAGAAAGATGACTCAAAGCTATTTAGAACCTGGAGCCACTGCTCTTTGGGTTTAGGGAAAACTACCTCAGTAAAGACATAACGTCTCAGGAGAGTTAAACTGTTGTCTGTATTTCCCCAAATCTCAAGGATTATTCTTAAAATTACTTACAAATGACAACACTTGAGGTCTGCTTGAGCTTTCTGCAGAAGCAGCAGATCCACATTACCTGCAATTATTCCATCTACCTCTCCAATTTTGTTTCCCCTTTCCCCCTCCTCTCCTCCTGCCTAATCCTTTCTGCATTTTCTGTATTTCCAATTCTTCCTTCTGTCATTGTTTTCCTCTCCAGTTCTTCATGCAGGACACACAGAGGCATGGCCCCACGTGAAATAGAATATATTTGCTGTGAGTGACTAGGTCACTTCACTAAAATGAGGCTATCAGATAAAAAAATCTAGTTGAAGCACGCACACAAACTGTACAGCCGGTCTAGAACACCAACAACCACTACACAGATCTGACACTGTAGGACAGCAGTACGGAAGCCATGGCCACACGTCTGCTCCACTCTGAAAGCTTTCCATTTACATGCAGCTTCTCAAACCACGCGGAAGTTTCTAAGACACTAACCACTCAGAGACAACAAACTTCGGTAATGAAAGTTTATTCTTTCAGTAAGTCATAGTCAGCTCTTATGCGACTAGGGCAGAAGCTGTCGAGGATTCACTAAAAAGAGAGAAGAAAGAGAGAAATATTAATTGCAGAGATAGTTTTTCAAACTAGTTGCAAAAAATACTGCTTCAGGTCAAAGCTTTAAGTACCAGTCCTGAACTTAATCACTATCCATTTGAGGTTTTTTATGGCATAAATAAAGATTTCACTTGTTCTTTTAAAACACAAATACTAGGATAACAGCACAAAATCGTATATTCAAAAACCCAGCTAGCTGCACTTCAGTCTTTTCCGAAAAAGAGAAACTAACCCTAACATCTATGGGAATTCTCCTATGTTGGTTAAACTTTCCTAGAGAAAAACTACAAATTACTTTCATTTTTGCCATAGCTACTAAACCATTTCTCAACAAATTTTTAAAGTAACACGAACTATAAAAGTATCTGAGTGAGAACAAAGACTGCAGGTGGTATGAAGTGTTATAAAATTACCTACTAGATAGCGACTTCACTTGTTGAGATAATGATTTTTTTTTTCCCCGAAGTGTTGTGCCAGTCATCGTATCCAACAAAAAGTTTAATTAATTTATGAGTTAATATTTATGGAAGTAACCATTCTTTGCTGCCTGGTTTGCTTACATGTCCGGTCATAATGCACTCTTCACCTTTTCAACAACAGCCCCAGCATATCCTTTACAAAACCTGCAAGACCTTGGTGAACATTGTAACGTAAGAGAAGACTTACTACTTCCAGTTGGGCGGCAGCACTCTTTTAGTTTTGTAGTAGCGAGCCAACCTATGGATTCTGCTTTCAATCAGAATCAGGCGGAACTTGGCATCTTTATCCTTGAAAAGAAAGTTATGTTACAACCAAACACAACTGACTTCGCAATGATGTACAATTCACATGCGCTTTAATAAAGTAAAAAATCCACAGCTACTGCTACAACTCCACATTCCCATTACCAAGTCTGACGACTCTGGTAAAATTAGAACAGGACCAGAATATGTGGTTTAAGCAATGCTTTCAAGATCCTTTTCACGGACAAAGACCATTCTCCTTCATCAAAATGCTTCCCCAAATCCTTAAGTTTACTCAAAGGGGTTGGCTTTGTCAAGTTGTAAATAAACTACTGTATTATTTGAAAAAACAAATATAGAGAGTTATCTACTTAAATTAGCACTCACCTTTCTGTTTCTCTCAAGATGTTTGCGAACAGCAACAGCTTTCTTAATCAGGTGATAAAGATCCTCTGGAAGGTCTGGGGCCAGTCCCTTCGATTTAAGGATTCTCAAAATTTTGTTGCCAGTAACAAAGCGAACCTGGGCAACACCATGGGAATCCCTCAGGATCACACCTGAAACAAACAGTTACATCTCAACACCGAAAAGAAAAACCTTACACAAACAAATCTTGTAATTGTAAGGTTGGTTTCATAAGATATCAAAAAAAAAGGTCTTGTCTAAATTAAAAACCTTTCTGGTGGAAACTGTGAACAGTTTCCTGTGGAAATGGCAGACAATGAGCGAGCAAAATACAATTTACAGAAGCTGAAACACTTCATCAGGTAACACTTAACAGACAACTAACCCACCCATCACTCTCACACAGGCAACACATTAAGTGCTACATTATTGGGAAATTTTCAACAGGACTCACAAAAGCTTGTTATTCAGTCACCCTCTTCTCTATAGTTAACAAACAGGTCATAGACATCTTTACTCTAAAAATTGTACTGTACCATAGGGATCCTTAATACTCTCAGAATAATTCACATCGCACATAATCACACTGCACAGCTCCTGACCATATAAAGCTGCAGCATGCACACACCTAAGCAGAGCTCTACAGAGGCCCAAACTACTGACAACGAGTCT
>JAAGAY010135352.1:0-50065 GCA_011801015.1 Ardeotis arabs
CATACCTATAGAAGCTTTTCTTGTTGCTTCTTATATCCCTGGCCAGATTCAATTCCGTCAGGGCTTTAGCTTTCCTCACCTGATCCCTGGCCACACGCGCAGCCTCTCTGTATTCCTCCCAGGCTACCTGTCCCTGCTTCCACCCTCTATAGGCTTCCTTCTTCACTTTCAGTTGGTCAATTTCTTGTAAAGAAAATGATCAATTTCTTGTAAAGTTAACAATCTAATGTTCTACAAGTTCTTAATTCATTTAAAAATAACAATACTGCAGACTAAGTTATTTTTAAGACAAAAATTGGCTGGAGCTGAAGCAAAACCTGAATATCTTCCACAAGAGATGGTAGCGATTAACCCATCTGCGGAGCTGAGAAAAAAAAAATCTGTTTCAGATAGACATTAAAAATTGACTTATTTTACTATGCAAAAACATTGCTTATACCCTACCATAAGTTGTTCTTTCAAAGTATGTCTATTTCTACAACTGGAATCATAAACTGTAAACAAATAACCACTTATAATCATGGAATTATAAACTGTAAACAAATAACCACTTATAGTCATATTAAAGTGAAAAATTCTAAGGATACTTCTCAGAGGGCTTCTCTAATTCTATAAAATGTATTTTCATACCACACATACACTATTTCTCAAAAATAATGAAAAGTTCAGTAAAACATCTTTCAGCATTTATCATTATTCTGCAATCAAAAAGGAGACAAACTAATTTCTAAGAAAGTAAATTATATTAATCACTCCCTTTTGCACATACAAGTCAAGTAATTTGCACTCATTTTTGGCAGAACAGGAGTGAGTTTAAATTATCTTCTATGAAAAGTGAAAATATACAAAGTAGTATTAGATTCAGATTCTGATTTCTTAAGGTTTCCCTTGTTTTGAAGTTTTTATTGTAGTCATGGTCACCTTATTACACGAAGGGAAAAGACAACCATATACCTAGACAGACTCTGGGACAATTAAGACATCATCATCATCATCATAAGGCATGAGTGTATAATTTAAAAAGTAGAACGTTGCGAGGGCTGGTCTGACCACTGGGCTAATAGCCAAAACAACTCTCAGTGCTCACACTGCGTGGCCAGACCAAATTATTCACCTCCTCAGCTTTCCCACTTGTAAAATTCAAATAGCAACACTTACAGCGCCGATCTCCTACCTCTTAGTGCTCAGGAGGGCTCTGAGAATTAACGACCCTACAGTGCTCTGAAAATGAACAACACTAACTGCCTATTCACAGTTAATACGTTTCAGCGCATTAAAGCACTGAAATGCTAGAAATTCCAATTAAACCACCTTGGGTGCCTAAACACGGATGAACTAAAACACAGGGATTACTAAAACACCATCTCCTACCGTTTACAGTCCACAAAATACTATGGGGTGGCTTATAGCTCTGTTATTTAAACCTGAGTTTGATCTCTGCCCATTCCTACTATTAAGCTCAGAACAACATTAGAAATGGCACCAGCAGCGATTGCCACTGCTGTCCTACAGAAAGATCCTGCCCAGGGCAAGGCCACGCCAAGTTAAAGCAGTCAGGAAACACCACCCTCACCTCTGGCCCGTTGTTTCCAGCCTTTGCACCACATATGGCCAGTCAATCAGAGGACCAGCAATTTTGGCAGATGCTGCATGTGGTACTCAGTGATGTTCTTCGGAGATTGCAGTTCTTAATTCAAGTAATGAAAGAGTTTAAACTCATTAATTATCTCATTAGCAATAAATACGGAGGGGGAAGCACTGGCAAAGAACATACTGCGGCAAAACAAGCTGCATCCTTCACAAAGTCGTGACAATGATCAGATCTTCAATCAAAATGATAGTCCGAATTTCTATAATCATCTTAAAAAAAAAAAGAAAAAGAAAAAGAGAGAATAGTAAAGTTTCATTTCAGTCTATAGAATTAACTAACTTGATTTAAAAACTGTATATATTTATACATTCATTTTTACCACTCTCTAAATGGTGGATAACCTGGTTTTCTGATTGTTTCTCCCACCTCACAGATGAACATGAGCTAAAATTCTTTAAATGCTTTACTTGCCACACAGTGCCACTGCGTGCCCTCAAATCATTAGTACAGGGCGGCTGCAAAGCCTTATCTGGGATGCCATCCCCTTGTTCGACAGCATGGATACTTCAGCAGCTTTGCGTGAACAACACGCATTGGAGTAACAGTGTTTAGGGAGCAACACCAAGAGTTAAAGTCCCTGCTAAGTGATCTGCAGGACAAGCAAAAGCTTGATTTAGAAACTGCAAGAGGGAAGAAGAGGTTCTTGCTCTGGTTCAGCTACTGGAGATCCTTTTCATGGCTTTCTTACGCACACAGCTACTATCACGGGGAAGGCATCTCTCCAAGCTTTGTTTTTCCACTGGACTCGCAGGGACAAACAGTAATTAACTGAAATACTACTGTAATGGCAGTGGCCATGAGAATTCCTGTAATTCCACATTTCTACCTTTTTTACTTGAAATTGTCAAAGAAATATTTTCAAAGAATTTACTGAATAGTACAGAAGACGGTCATCACATTATGTCTCATGTTACATCAGAAGTTCTAAATAAATTCAGTTGTTGATTATCTAAGCCCTTACAATCCTTTTCTCCTTAAAAAGGGACTATTTATCTTCTGAATTTTCCACTTTAGAAGGAAAATTACTTCACAGAGGATTAGACCAAAGTAACTAATTGTAAAGTAGGTGCCTTTAGTGAGTGGTGTGGCTTGTCAGAGTTTTCTAAAGCTGATGCAAGGGTATGTGTGTCATACGAGAAAGCTGAAAATCTTCAGTATGTAATTGGTTTAGTCTTAATTTCTTGAAATAAGTTTCTGTGCTATGGAAACTATCAGAAAGAAAGATAATCTTTGAAGGAAAATGAAGACTGGTAAAATACAGAATCTGCATCTTGAGCAGAAGGTAATTCTGCACCTGTACAGTTCTGCAAATACTTTTTATACAGGATAGTGAAAAGTGGTTTAGTCTTTAATACATTGATATGTGCAACACATGGGGGCTTCTCCATGTCTGACAGATTACTGCTGAAAGGATTTCTTTCTACATGCCATCTAATGATCCAGTATTACAGAAGGTAAGCCTAATGAAGCATACTCAGATGGAAAAGTACCATGCAACTTATGATAAACACAACGCAGTTTTATTCCAAAATGGTTTATGGTTCCAGTGTGTGAGTCTAAGGGAAATGACCAACATGTTAACAAACACAACATCAATCATATGTCACAATCCCAACAAGGCAATTGAAGCTAAATCTGAGAATTCATAAGGTTACACTGATGCTAAATATAACCCTCTGGAGAGAATCTAAATTATAAGGATTTTAAAACCTGAACTATCAAAAGAAATACAACCAGAAAACACAATTTTTCCCTCTGCCAAGCAGAACTTAGTATGTTCTCCATCCTGCAAGAATCCATTAGATTGTTAACTTTACAGTGCGACTAATTACAAGAGTACACAAAAATAAGTGGTTTTAGCATTGGGCCTACATAACGGAAGTTCAAAAGAATCAGAGATATAAAGTACTAGATGTTTTCACAAATTATTCTTCTCTATATTAAAATTGTCAGTATTTTCTCTTTAGCCTCTGTCATAGTTCAGCCCCGCTCAGGACCAAGCTTTACAGTCTCTCACTCACTCCCCCCACCCTCCAGTGGGACAGGGAGGAGAATTGGGAAAGAAAAGGCAGCAAAACTCCTGGGTTGAGATGAAACAAAAAGTAAATTTAAGAGAAATAACAGAATAAAACAAAACACAGACAAAAAACAAATAGAGTACAATAGCTCACAGCAAATCCTGATGCTCAGTTCCCTCCCGAGTAGCAGAAGGCTCCCCTCAGCCCCATCCCCACACTTTATACCCTGAGCAGGGGGTCACAGGGTGTGGAACAGCCCTGGGGCCAATTTGGGTAACCTGTCCCAGCTGTGGGCTAATTGGTAACTGTCCCAGCTGTGTCCCCAGCCAAGGGGCCACCAGCTTCAGCTCCTCTCCCAGCTCAGGTGAAAATTAACTCTGTCCTAGCCAGAACCAGGACAGCCCCTTGTTCACAAACACTATCTATAAAGAATTTGTAAATGTGACTCTACTCATCTCCATTTTGCATTATTAGTTCATGCTGTCTTGTCTTTTTCAAGGAGGTACTGAAACTGATGTTGCTAATCTCTCTTCAAAGTTCTAGTATTGTTTGGGCTACACATACATGTAGAGTAGTTTAGAAATCAGGACACTTAGAACTTGTAAGTGTCCAAAGGGATGCACTCACTTTTACTGTAATACTAAATGCAAAACTTTGTAAAGTATTAAATGCAAAATTTTATTTGCTATCTTTATAAAACAAAATCATGGCTAATTTCATTCAGAAACAAGTGAGAAAACAAGCACCATCAGTAAAAGAATAAGAGGAATATTATTTCTACACTATTTTAATGCAACTAAACTAGTACTGATCTAATAAATGTTACTTCAAACCTTGCTGCAGAAAAAGTTTCTTGCATAAATGCTATGAAAACTGTCATTAAAATAACAAGTCACCCCTCTACTCATCCCCCTAAAAAAGCGCCGAAAATTCATATTCCACAGGATAGTGGGGTTTTTGCACAGCCACTGATGCTGAGCAGATCATGTTAAAAAAAAAATAATTACATATCCAAAGACCTAAAATAAAGCAAAGTTTCTAGAGATGTACCAGATCAAGGAAAAAGTATGTATCTCATTTATCTTAAGTCTAAGGAAAGCACAAAACCCAGTTATCAGAAACACTCATTTTAAGGCTATCAATTATTTTTTTCAGATTGATGGAATGTTTAATGTGAAACATAAGACAATAATGCATTTACCAACATGAAGAATAAACAGGTCTCCAAAAAGTCTTGTAAGCAAAATAATTTCTTAGGTGCTTATACATATTCACCACCCTGTTGAAATGCTAAACTATTCATAAAAAAAATATATTACTAAGGCAAATCATATTTCAGCATGAACAAGGATTACTAGTTAAGGCTGCAGCATGGATTTTAACATTTCACTCTGTTCCCTTCAAAGGCAGTCTGGATCTGCTGTTAGATGTCATTCACAAGCAAACTACAATTCTTTGTTTAGTAACATTTAGAAAGCATGAGTTTTCTACATATTGTAAATTAAAATGTCTCCCAATTCTGCAATTTTTTCTTACTTCACAAAGTATTACTGCAAATCATTTTCTCAGTGCAACTGCAAAAGGTTAATTTGTCTGAAGAGCCACATGAGCAGGAAATACAGATACGACAGTGCTCGCCATACCAGTGCAGGAGGAAACGTAATAATGCAAAGGAAAACACCTAGAAAACCTGGAAGGGCAATTGCTTGCCATTGTAGATCATTTTGTGCACGGTATACATTCCATATTATAAACTGCAGCCCGTTCCACAGAACAGGGCCTCTGACTGCGACTCATAACATCAAATACAGTTAACAGAAAACATTTTCCAGTCCCAGGACCACAAGTGGAAGTCACAGAGGGGCCGGCAAGGCCTCTGTCTGGCATCCTCTGAGGCACAGCCAGACGAGTCTGAATTTGAGCCTTAATCCCTAAGTAAAACACAGTGACTCCCTGTGAGACACATGTGAGTCTGAAATGTTCCCAGTGACCTGAGGAAAGAAAAAAGAATAACGAGCAAGTTACTTAGAGGTTTCCAGAAAGAAATTTGCCTAGAAAATGGGCAAAGAAATACTCCTGTGCAAATCCATGGGGCACACAGAGGTACAATTCTGTTGAGAAAGTGGGTAAATGCCTATCATTTATTCTTAGTCAATTACGAATAAGCAGCTATATTTATTTTTACTCAACCTACTTAAATTTATGTTTGCTCTCCAGATTGCAAAACATCCCAGTGATACTTTTGTCACTAACATTAGATGTATGATACATACTTCCTACTAAAATGCATGTGAAAATTTAAATACTTTTCTAAATATATGATGTAAAGCACCATAAGGATTGTTACTTGACATACTTTAAACATACTTTCATCATTACATAAACACAACCACACAAATGCCACAACCCTGTACACGATCAGGTGGAAGGAAGAGGATGGGACCACCTACAGCTCAGTTACTGTTGGCCTTCTCTCCTTTAAAGTCCTGTTGGCACAGAGGATGTCACAGCTTGTGGATGCAAGCAACCATTTGCTTCTGTTCATCTGTGGCACAACATAGCTGACTAATTAATTTTCTAAAAGTACTCGAGATGTGACACTTCATAGATGGGATTGAATACAGATTAGCATTACAATCATCACAAAGCTTTTGTAGCCTCAAATTTGTGCAAAGTTTCCTTTAATGTGCAAATGAACAATGCCACTACGTATCTTGAAATAAACAGGCTCATTACCGTCATGACTTGTCATATAAGCAGGCATTCAGAATTATATTAACAGCATACAGCAAGCTGGCAGATACAGACAGGCTCAGTAAGAGAGACACAGCCACCTGCCTGCTATCACATCCAGGTACCTTCCTACCAGCGGCATCCCAAAGTGGCGTTACAAAAATCTCCCTCCCCACCACATTTGTATGCTGAAGATCTCTTCACAAGTTGCAAGGGCTTTCTTGGCCCAATTCTAAAGACAGAATGCGTTTGCCAGATCAAGTAAAAAGAGAGTAAAGGGGACATGAAACCTTTTCAAAAACTTAAAACCAGCAAAAGCTAGGACATCAGTTCAGAAGAGAGACTGCTCACAGAAAAAAAAAAAAAACAAAGATAACAGGAAGATAGGCAAGTGGGCTGGCTGAAGTACCCAAAACCCTGAAAACAACAGTTGAGTACAGGGAAATATAGTAATTAACTGATTTTTTTAAATTAATTGTTTACTTAGCATTTGCAATTTTTGAGATTAACCAAATCAATGAGTCTGGAGTCACTTCATACATCACTGGCCACACCTCACCCAAAGCAAAAGGACTGGCATACACTGCGGCAAAAAGGGCAAACAAGGGGACTCCTAATAGGAGCCTCGGTGCCCGGGCAGCTCAGTGATTCGGCTTCCTCCGTAACCAGATCCAAAACATACCTCCAAAATAGATGGTCCCTTGGAAGGACTTAAGGAGACCAGTGTTAAGTTTGTAATCCATCAGGGAACGTATACAACGTATTTTATATCACCATCTATATATAATGCTTCCAAGAACAATTAGGGCACGGTAGTTTGCAAACAAATTTCACACATTTTTCTGACAAATTGTTGAGGACTTCTGTCGTTATTTTTAGCAGTTTCAATTGGATTTGGTACAGTTGGAAACGTAAGGGGAAATCTGAAGCAATCAGGATGTGACACTCATTAACACTTTCACAAAATACCCAGTGGATTTGCATGAAGTCTGCAAAGATTCATTGGTGAATCTTTAATATCAGATTTCCCTTGGTTTTACGCCACATTCAATTCCATTTGCCCTCCCTTTCTCCTCTTCCCCTCCTGTGAGAATCACTGTAAATAGTTCATAACAAAGCATAACTAAATGTGTAACTAAAATATACATCTAATCACCCAAAAGCTTATATAATCACATATATACTTTTGCAACTTGCAAATATTTTCCAAGAAATTACTCTGTAAGGGAGATAAATACTAATTGGATGCAATGGCACTCCAAGCCACCTAATAAATCTGGAGATTTCCAGACACGCTTCTTTATGACCTGGGTATAAAAAACATCCATGGCACAGCTTACATACAGCACAGTCTTTGCATGTAAAACATCAGTAAAAGACTCCAGAAAATGGATAAACCACTAAGGTGGCTAAATATTTCTAGTTCTGACAAACACAAAAGTTTAAACGAAATTACGCCACTATTCAGGGAGACTTTTCTTGCTACTGCCAACATCATACAATGTGGCAAAAAAAAAAAAAAATAAAAATCTGGGTCATTAAAGACTTATTTGAGAAAAAGTAGAAGCTTCTCAGGAGTCAATATTTACTATGTATTTTTAGCTAAGCTATATAGTACCTCTTTGACTACATCAACATATGGCATTACAGCAGACAATGCAATATATAATGGAAAGTTCACAATGAACAAAATAGTGATGTTTTCTCTTTTGAATTATTAAAAAAAAATTTAGATTTTTAAATCAGCCTTGAAGCTCAGTATTCTGCTGATAAAAATGCTTTTTGGTTAGCTTTGGTTTTAAAATAGAACTCTCCTATAAGAATGATTGTTATCCTGAGCTCACCATTAATAGGATAAATGTAATTTTAGGCAGATTTAGTATGAGATTTAGAATAAAATTTTAAAGTAAAATTCAATTATTTTCTCAATCATAAATTCCTGTAAAAACATTTAAATGACATTTAATTCCTGGCATGCTATACTCAAATCCAAACACTTGTGAATAGTGTAAGCTTTGAAATTATTTGAACAACGTATCTGTAACTGAACAGCTGCACGAGACAACAAGTTATTTAACTTGCTTGCATTTTGAGCAAATTTATTGACTGAGAGTCTTACTTCATTGCTCCTACTCAACAGATCATTATCTCTCTCTGATATTGCACTGGCACGTAAAAGATTTTTCCAAAAGAAAACACAGCCTGAAGTAATATGAGGGCCAAGATGCATCTCTATTTTCACTTCTGGTTCAACTCTTGGTTCAGATCATCTTTATGTCTTGTTCATTACAGAGTAGCGGAAGTATGCCAGGAAGAAAATTGCATAGATGGGGTTCTGTTTGTTTTGTGCATTCCTTTTAAAGATAAATTAGAATGTCAGAACTTTGGGAATTGTTTTTTTCCTGCTGAACAACTGTAAATTGTAATGAGGTCACTTGAAGTGCACATAGTCATAATTTTTGAAGTTTTCTCTCTGACCATTTTTTATTTGGGTTTTCATTAAAAAAAAAAAAAACACCACACCCCAAGCTTGATTTACTTTTTAATCTGTTAAGTGTAACAATTTTTTTAAATGTTTAGTGAGCAGAATTCTCATTC
The DNA here is from genome assembly GCA_011801015.1 of Ardeotis arabs. Classification (NCBI taxonomy): domain Eukaryota; kingdom Metazoa; phylum Chordata; class Aves; order Otidiformes; family Otididae; genus Ardeotis; species Ardeotis arabs. Next base: position 9,001 of record JAAGAY010135352.1, read on the forward strand.
CAATGCTTTAATACTCCCAAAGCACAACTGAACACAAAACAACACTAGATCTTTGTAAGTAAAAACTCAAAAAATTTTCTCTACCTCAGCCTTACCCATTTTTAAGTCTTAACCACGAAAACATCATTTTCAACCACATAAAAAACCACAACATGCTTGAAGTAATTTCAATATTCACAATACCAACAACATACTCTATGCCATTCCTCAAGTAATTCTCCTTGAAGAACTCATAAGTGGGCTGTTAATGACAGCAAAGCACTCTGGCATTTAATGGTTGCAAGACTGCAAATGTTCCACCCGTAACTGTAGGATAAGGAAAATATTAATCAAAAAAGCATTAAAGGCTTTCACAGTGTACTAAAGCACCCTGATGTACTTATACATGAACTTCCTGACCTTGTGACTGAAGCGATGGTTCTTACCGAACAGTCACTGTGAAAATAGTCTGTTAGAAAATAAAAAGTCTTTACTTTTATTTCACTAATTCAGCTGGCACAGTAATGACTTTCCTGAACACGTGATTTCTCAAAGCTCAAAGAAAAGTTCATCACGTATTTCCTTCTCATTTCTCTGTCTCAACAGCATAAACCTTAGATCAAAACATACTGATGCTATGCTGGTCCCTTAAAACAAAGCCACGTAAAGCTCACAAAACAGCCTTTTTCCGCCTTGCACCAGGTCATAGATGGCAAGCTGCCAACCAGGTGAAAAATAAATTTCAAAATGGAAAACCAGGAAAAGGAAGAGGACACTGTGCATTCCAGTGCTTCATCACTCCCTGTGCCTGGCTATAGTGGACATTTTTTTGGTGGGTCAAGGGGACAGAGCACCCACTGCCCACACAGTAACTCAGCAGTAACTGCAGGATGGATAACACACATTGCTATCACTATATGGTGACTTTTTTGTCACTTGTCCCTTGCGTCTGTGACAACCGTGTCTGTAGCATTAAAGAAAGTAACCCCAGACAAAACTTTGAAATTGGGTAATAGAAATCTGGCCCTGAGGAATTTGATTAAGTATGAATTTCTTAAATCACAGCTAATATGGGAAAACAGACCAAGTATTTTAAGGATGCCAAACTCCTGGATACGAAGCTGGCAGATAAGGCATGAGACTGGGCAGATACACGTCAGCAGGTCGACTGAGCAAGATGCTGAGTGCGCCCAGCTGCCAGGCTCCTCGCTAGCACTCAGCGCATGCAGAGGTCTGTCTGCGCGAGAGAAACCTTAACTTTGATTTCCTTGGGTATGATTTTTGGGCATCAAGGCTATGAATCCTTCCCCCCACTCTCAATGACAGACAATGAAAGAACTCATTACTCGTACAGTGAGAGCTCTTTAACCTGGCAATGCAATAAAAATATCAGTCCAAAAGTGAGGAAATATATATATAGCTTCTATACATTATTTACGGAGCTAATAAAGAGCTGGTCTGCGTCAGACAGAGCCGTCTGCTCTACTCCTCTCTGCCCAGCACAATCAGCAGTGGTCACTAGAGAACAGTCAAGCCTGTGGAAATGCAGAGAACAAGAGCAGCGCATACTCTGAATATCCAGCATACCAAGCAGTGTTCCCACGAGACAGAGCTTGGATGTTCCTGCCCAATCCAGCACATGGAGCTAGAGGTGGCACTAAAGGAAAGACATTCTTCCAAATGAGGAAACGCCAGATTACACTTCCATGACAATACTATGCTCATGCCCCTGCTCCAGACACTTAACTTCTACCAAAACGCTTTTCCAGAGAGATCAGACTTCGTTTTAAAACCATGTGAAAAGTCAGCACTCTTATTTCATTCTAGTAGTACTATTTTTTCCCTCCTGATTGTACAATTATTGTTCCTACCAAATGCCACCAACTTTTAGAATGTTCTGAGATTCAGATAATTTCAAGACCTTTGCTCCTCTCACTTCTCTTCAAGAAAACCCTCAATCCTATCATTCAGAAGATAATAGTGTTTTTACAGTGTTTAAGTACTAATTTTACCTGGAAAATAAAATGGTGTTCACACTTGAGCAACACAGAAGAAAAATAGTCAAAATTCAGGAGACAAGTCAGGGCAACATATTCCACATTGTCTTCAAATGAATAAAGTTAATTTGTGGATATAAAATTTTGAATTAGAATTTCACTAATAATAAAACTGCAAGTGAACTTTATCTCACATTGTAATAAAATATTACTCAAAGGTTAAGTATGTTGTATCTCACTTTAGTGGAAAGTTAGAAAGAAAGAACAAAGACATTTAGGAGATTATCCTTATATATCTAAATACATTTACATATGTGTGATATTTATGTATTTATATCTAAAAAAACAGACAGGTTCCCAAAAGAACATATTTGGTGGGGCTTTTTAAACAAATACCCTGCACCATTATTCCATCAATTCCATATCACTCCCTGCTGCTGCAGGACCTTCTCATTTCCTCACCTGCCCCAACAGGCTCTATGTCCAACATGCACAGAGGCCATGTCCCTGAAAACAGGAGGGGTGAGCACTAAAATGGGGTGAAGACAGGTGTTGGGAGAACCAAGCAGTAAAGTGAGCAAGTTCCCAGAAGTCTATTGCTAGGCTTAAGTTAATGTTGCAGTAAGAAAAAACTGGGGGGGAGAGAGATGGAAAGGAAAACTGTTACAATTCTACGTCCTGTATTATACAGTTCTAATTACTTCTCTCTCCCTCGAACAATTGACACACTGAATAAACATTACATATGTATTTATATACATACACGTATTTCATGTCCTCAATAGACTAGCAGGTACAGCACATCTTCATCGGGATTATTTGGAACACACAAAAGCGACAAATTTATTTGAATTACAAAGCCAAAACCAATGGCCAGTAGTATTTTCTATGGAGGTTGTTTAGATCAGTTGCTTAAAAAGAGGTTGGAAGGTTCTGACTACCAATGCTTTCACAATAGTGGTACCATCTTTTAGTAAGATGGGAAGAGTAAGACTTCATTTACAAAAGACAATTTCCTCTATTCTTGTGAGTCATCACACAACATTAAATCTTTTTTGTATTATGCAAAGAACTGTAGGTTTTGGATGATTTGACTAATTAAACGTGAAGTCAGAATAGAATGACTTTTGGAACGCTACATCACTTACAGATTCATCTATTTTTATTAACATACACATCTAGAGAAGAGTTCACCATCACATCAACTCTGCTCCGGTAGTTTTATTGTTGCCATTCTAACACTCACAGTGACTTCATCTGCTCTGGATGATGCAACCGTCTTCCTCACAGAAGTGTCACATCTACTATGCAGATTTCTGAACACATCCCTTTCAAGATTTTTTTAGATGGTGGCTCCATCTACATCCTTAGAAGACTAACCAATATTTCAAGAGAACAGAATCTTCCATTTTTGTGTTTGTTTACATTTCTTGTAACTACACATCACCCCAAGGAAATAAACTGTATGAGCACTGTTTTCTAACCAGGAAAGCTATGCAGTATTTATTGAAAACATATAATTAATACTGTTATTATGAAAGCATGAAACAGCAAGGGTAAAATTACAACTCATCCTTACCTTGAAATCTGGCATAAAACCTGAAATTAAATTAAATCTTATCTAAATGCCAATATCAAGGAAAAGAAAAACAACAAAGGCAAAACTAGAGTATCTGTCTTATTTCCTATTCTATTGTTTTGCATATTTACAGAACAGAAAGAAAAAAAAATATTCACAGTCATAACTGAATCACCTGGAACAATAAGTGGCTGGCATTTGTATGAAGGGAAACCTCTTCCCATCAAAGCCTTGAAAAGACAGCGCTCTAAAATCAACGCCAAATCTAGAATCTGAGAGCTGTGAGAATACAGCAAGATATAATTCTCTTGATGAATCATATACCATATACTGATAAGAATCCATGCAATTACTCAAAATAGACTAATTTTTACCACACCCAAGGAGATATGAAATCATTTTCATGGGAATAACCCAATAACAATGGAACTACTATCCATACCCCTGTAAGCAAAGAGAGAGAAATGTAGATGGCTACATGATGTCTGCAGCATCATCTGAAAGCAGAAGTCAGGAGTTCTGTGAAAACATTCACTGGAGCAAGAGGAAACGTTTACACAGCTTTTCAGTGGAGAATTAGACAACAGAAGGTGGGATACCAGCTACAATAAATAATGAAATCAATTGGTCTGTTCTTGCAAAATGAGACAGGATGTTATTTTGTCAAAATCTGCTGCTCCAATTATCTGGGTTAATAGAAAAATGATCCAACATTCTAGGCAACTAGACACACAGTTCTTCTGGAACCCGCAACAAAGAAGCTAATCTATTAGGTAGCAATACCAGAACATCAGAAATGAAGTTTTCACAGGAAAGACATTTTCAGCTTGTGCCAATTCTATTATATAAATCTTCAAATAATAAGAAGCTCACTAAATTTAATGCAGCTGGAATTGACTCAAATAAGCAAAAATGACATGCCTTCAATCCAGAATGACTGACAGGCCAAGAAAACGAGAGAACAATTGGAATGACAGTGTTAAGTCACGGTGTAAATTGCCACTGAACTATCTGGGAAGTCTGCATGATACCACCAGTGACAGTTGTTGAGCTAGCATGAAAAGAGTTAGAAAATAATCACTTAGACTGAAGAACACAGATCAGAGTATAAAGATTTTAATAGACTAAACTAAGTCTATTAAATGGAGACACAAGGGCCAAATACATGCTCACTTCTTAATCGCAAAGACAAGAATAGTACAAGAAGTGCAACCACAATGCTCAGACTCCCTGGCAAACACTGCTCACTGTGCTTCAGAAGAGTGAAAAAATAACAACCATCATGGCTGAGTTTTCACCGAGTAAGGATCGAAGTGCCAGGTAAGTCCTTATTGTGACAGTCTCTATGGCTCATCAGATGTGGTCACACCACAAGACAAAGGAAAACAGAGAGCAGAGCCAAGACTATCAATTCCAATAAGAGAATCCCAATCAGCAACTGCCAGAAGTAGAAATACTATCACAACAAACTGATTTTGGGAAAGAAAATTATTTCAATCTTATATTGCATTCAGCATGACTTTCTTTGGATGACAGAAGCAAATACAGTAATTCCAAAGTATCTTAATAAATTCACCACAGGTTTTCACTGAAAAAAAAACTAATAAAAGTAAACTTTTGGGTTACATTGGCCAAGACAAGGTAAGTGTACATTTAACAACTCAGAGAAAAAGAGACTGCCTTAGAAACAGGGAGGGAGAAGTAATGTAATACCCAACATCTCTCATGATCTGAGACAGGCTGAGGACACGATCCTCTTGCTGCCTGTACCACTGAAAATCAGAGTCTGCTGCACAACATGGACTCTCCCCAAGTACAGCAGAAGTGAAATACGTGTACCAAAATCTGTGAGCTGTTCCATACAGATACAGTCCTACACCTCAGCAGAGCCCTTCTTCTGGTGAGGGTCTGACTTTTCTTACTGCAGATCTTTCAGTTAAGTGAAATACAAACTTGTAACTGTTGATGATGCTAACTTCTTAGACACTTATAACTACATTATCCACTAGAGAGCATAGCAACATTTTCAAACACATTCTGCTGACGTCTGCAAGTGCTAAAGGTCTTTGTGGCACTCAGTGCCACTCTTCTATACAATAAATATGCTAAACAATCTGTCATGTAAAACAGAGATAACAAATGTACTTAATACAATACTTTAAGGAAAAAAGGCCAACAGTCCATGAACTTTTAACAAACAAATTTCAGCAGTTTACAGTCTGACATGGAGTTCTCAGACATTCTTGATGAAATAACTTGTTTTGCATTATATACCTCTGTGTGTGTATATATAAGAAAACATGAGAAAAAGATAAAACACATTCTTCATTCCGACAGGAGAAAACCATAGAGGCACTGCTTCAGTATGCTGGGCAAGAGCTGGTTTTCTTCCCGTTCTGCAATATATTCTGGTGATGTCATCGTGTTCCTACTTCCCATTATAGAAAACCTTTTTTTTTACTTCACATTGTAACAGGCATCCTGTAAAACTGATCTTTCATTTAAAAAAATAAATAAAAATTCTTTGCTTTATTTTTCAGCTGCTCAGAACAAAGAGTATAATACATTAAAGTACTCTGGAATCTCTCCTTTAAAATACTTGTTTAAAACTGCCATAAGCCTTCATCAATGCATTGATAAAGGTGCCCATAGCATCCACACATCTGAATAGCGCATCTCCGTGCCACAAGTAGACTAACTTTAAATTTGCCATAAGTCACTCAAAAGGCTATAAATTTTAGACAGCCTTACCGCAACAAAAATTAAAATAAATCTGGACTAAAGCAGGAATTTTTCTTATCAGCAAAATTCTGCACCTCTGAATCACAATAAGGACTGGTTAAACTATATCATACAAAAACAAGTCCTCATATGAGGACAAGGAGAAACTCAGTTTGTGCAAACAATCACAAGAAGACACGACACGACTGGAGAGAAACAAGGCTCAGTCCCACGTATTCGTGCGGGTTGCTGTTTCAGGAGGTGTCTCGGCAGGGCTGCAGACCCCCAATCCCAGGACAAGCGCAGCGCCGCACGCTCAGGGCTGCCCACACGGGGCCAGAACCAGCCAGGCTGCAGCCGCCCAGGAGCACAGTTAGGCTGGCTCCTCCACCCCGGCAAGATCACCCTACGTCTGGCACAGCAGCCTGGAACGGCACAGTAAAGAGGCTCTGTTACTAAAGCACGGAAAAAGGAACATTTCTAGTGCCAGGGAGAGGTGGTATTTTGAGGTTATCAGTGTGGGCTCAAAAACCAGAAGAGATCTAAAAAGATGTAACAATTAGTCTCAAACTTCACCTTTCTGTGGCCTGTCAGGTGACTTTTGTACATTTGAGGCTAGTAGTAATGAAACAGAAACTACATGTTCAGATCTGTTCAAAATAAAACACCCGAGACTCACAAAGCAAGGCCTACGCAAACGGTGAGGCCTGAGGTCGCTCTCCAGGCCTTGGCGTTGTGTGGATTTAGTACTGATGCTGAGCACACTGCACAGCTTTAGTCCTAAAGAAACATTTTAAAATATGCAGCTCTGAAGTAATAATTTTATTTAACAACGATGTGTAGCACAGATCAGTAGCAGAGTGGAAGCCTATTTCTGATGCGAAATCTGACCAGCTGACAGATAATTGTTTTACATCAGGTTCAGGGCTCGGTGCCACATGGCTGCTCTGCGAGGGAGAGCAAGCCTCACTTGTCAAACACAATAAAGCAAATCAGTACACTATCAACGGGATGTACAACGACTCCAGTTCTGAAATTCTCTGCTGAGAATCCCAAGAGCTATAATTTATCAAGCAAAAACTTTTGAATCTTGGAAAAACAAAGAAGCTGTCTTAACATAATCACATTTTTTAATAAGAAAGCTCAGCTCATCAATACACAAAAATTTGGCGAATAATTAATTTTAATGAGCCCCTTAGCAAGCTCCAGATTATCTACCTTAGTTTTTTGGAATGGAAACAGGAGTCTTATTCCTCTGAAGAACCCAGAGATATTTTTTATCTTAAGCTTTCCACAAATAGTGCCTTTCTGTAAACTGAGGAAAGCATATGTACGGTATCATTCAGCAACATCAACAGAACTATTTTTACACTGATGACACTAAAATAGACTCAAAATATACATAGCACTAAGACTTTTTTTTTCTTTTTTTTCTGTCTAGGCAGCCAGTAGAGTGGTTCTTCACATATATTTCACATAAAGCTTGATACAACATTTAGCCAACCCTACATCTACCGATGTTTCATAGTTTAAATGTTTGCAATGAAGAACTTGTGAAGAACTGAACCGTATGGGTTTTCAAAGCAACAAGAAATATTGCAAAAGAAGAGGATAACCTAGCCAGCCCACACAAGCAGCTATCCAAAACATGCAGTCTATTTAGCATATACAGTAAGGCACTAGTTTGCAAAATGTAATTGAGAATGATACACTAGAAAACTGTTACTTCACTACTGCTGTTAAAATTATGGCCTAATGCACCATTTCAACAAGCAGTACAAAAATCTAACCTTGTCACAAATTGTCATCTTCCTTCAAACTACTGAAAGTGAAGGTGGGAAAAGAAGGAGGAAAAAAAAAAAAAAGAGAGGAAAAAAACTGAGGGGGGGGAGGGAAAGACAGACATATATCTCGTGGATAAAAGATAAAAGCGCCTAATCCCAATTTAGCTCTGGCACCATAACTCTTCTCAAAGAGCAACGTAAGGGGAAGTAATTTCATAGCTAGGTCTTACTAGGTGACTGAATATATGGATTCCATTAACTGAATATGCAGCTATGGAGTCCATTAATTTGTCCTGGCAACCCGATGTATGGCAGAGGTGATGCTGGCATTTCTTAGGGGAAACGGGCCATCAACTGAAGAGCACACTGGGGAGTATTAGTTTCCCAGGATTATTAAGAAAAGCTAATGGAAATGCTGATAATGCTTATTGGGCTGGTTAGTGGCATATGCAAATTTACCTGAAGCATGTTTAGGGACAGGAAAATATCACTACTGATGTTCTGAGCTGACATTCTATTATTAAATGCCACAAATAGGGCAGGGGACCTGTGGTATGTTGAGTTCATCACTTGAAGCCGTCATTGTCCTGTATCCCATTTTCTTGGAGGCGGTTCAGAACAGGGAGCAGAAAGGTGGCAAGGATGTGGCACACCTGCCTACTCAGCAGTTGCCGCAGTGGCCCTACCGAGCCAGACGCAAAGGCACAGGCACGTGTCGGCCCACGGCTCAGTGAGCTGCGAGGGAGTCCAGCTGATTTGCAGGTCCCTGTGACAGAGCTGACAAAGGCATGAGAGTCATGTGGCATCTGTGCTCCTGGCAGCTATGGAACTGGTCCCAAATCTTTGTCAAGCTTTGCACTTCTGTGAACCTCCTTCTTTCCCTCCTCTGCTCTAAAAAAATCCACAGGAACACCCTAAAATATCGCACCTATGTCACTTCACTCTTATGACCTAACCTTGTTTTCTTCTGCACCTTTTTTTTCCTTAATATTGCATTGTACTTTTAAAAGGCTCACCAATTAGTTTGTACTGCTAACGACTGTCAGACAAAAATTCTGGAAAGGGACAGTGACAGAACACTGGGTTTTTTCTGTTTGCCCACCAGTACTGTTTGTGAATGTGCCATGTTTAAGACCACTTAATCAAGTGGGGAAAGATACATAAGCAGTTTATATTAGTAAAGTAATTGAATCTTGACGGACAATTAAAAAAATAATTGTGCATGTGTTTTGTAGTAATTAGAATCTATCTATCTTCACGCTGCTTAAAAAGGGTGCAATTCTTACTCGGGTACAACAAATGTGATGCCAGCTCATCAGCTTTAGTGAAGACTGAAAAACTGGTCCATGGCCATGAAAATACATCAAATGAAAGGCTTAATTTATTTTCTTTATTCAGTGTTATTAGTTTTTGGTGCTTTTCTGCAGCATATCAAGTCTCTACAAACCATGGTATCACTATGGCTAATCTATAATAACATAACTATCTGGAGTTCATTCCATCTTTTGCATGAAGTCATGAAACAGAATTACTAAGCGAGAAAAAAAAAATTGAAAAGCCAAAACAACGATGTAGAGCTGGTGTCAGGGTGCCAGTGGGGCTGCCACGGTTATCGCTGTGTGAAGTTGAAGTACTTCAGAAATTTAAAACACTCAAAGCAGCCCATCATCAGCCCACACACAGCAGCACTGGACCACTGTCACTTACAGGGACTTTATCAAGGTAAGAGGCCCAAAGTTTGACCTGTCCTTCTCCTGTCACCTTAGTTTTTTATCTTAAATAATGTTGTTGACGTAATTCAAATGTGCACACACTGGGTCTTCCCCCCTTTAAAATAAGCACTCCTCTGTACTGTTGTTTAAAATTTCAATACATCAGAAATCATTACAGAACCAAACACAAAATATGCAACACATGCATAAAATAGAGAAATAAACTGCAGAAAAAAAAAAAAAACAGGTTTCAGCATTTAATGGTGTGAATAATAAATTAAAAATTATGTTTAAATTATGGTGAAGGTCACAGAAAAACCCTCAAAGATGGACAGTTAAACAGACATTAAGAGGAAGATTTAAATAGGTGATCTTTTAGTATTCTAGCAAAAACAGTCTGTCTTTCACTCTTTATTTAAATTAAAATACCACTCAGTGACTGACCTTTCTAACATGGCCTGAGGGAGCAAGGTATGATCTCGTTAGAAACGAAGTGATATTACAAGAGCAATACTATTAAATAGCTGAAGAAGACTGAACCCACAGATTAAAATTTGTTTGCTTAGGAAGACTAACTTTTATGACAAGGCTGTCCTTACTGTTACAAGCAGAGAAACTATTGCTGTTACCTTTTCATTAACTAGTTTACGGACTGTGCTAATAAAGACTGTGCACAGAGTCCTTAAACAAATAAACAAAACAGAAAAGCCAAATCACAGGTTTTCTAAGATTTCAGCACAAGTGTCTCTTCTTTTCAGCAGCTTCCTTGGAGGCTAGCTGCAGTGCAGATGGACTTCCCTGCCTTTTCCTAAACACTGCCTTAAATTTTGTGCATCAGCCTAACACCCTGACTTCTACATATTTATGAAGGGAGGTCAAAGATCCTGCCAAAAAAACAAAAAGTGAAGGGCAAGACTTTGACATTCTGAAAAGTTAACAGAAAGGTATCTGAGACTGTATGATAGTGCTTACATCACTGTAGAGACCTCAACATTGTTATGAAGGAACACAGATATGGCTCTTTCAAAACCTTCACCTGACTTTGGATCTTTGGTATTAGAACACTGTATCACTCCCCAAAAAATCCTACTACCCTCAATTTAAATAGAGTGTATCTCTAGAGACAGAAAGATAAGACATGAAAATTATTAATGGCTAAAAACCCCCAAGTATTAAACAGCTAAATCTAATTACTGATTTATTCTTTTTAAGAACTTTCAACAGAGGGTGTGTGCTCACACCTATATACACCAGAGTGCTGTGAGCAGGGCATGCTACACCTACTGACATGGAATACAGCTGAGCTGGTCCCACGCTTGCCATTCCCCTCACTGCCACCATGGCAGACGCAATGGATTGTTAAAGAATCAAAACACTGTCATTTTAAAGTCATACACTTCATTGCTTGAAAATTAAGAAACACTGTCTTTTGTCACTAAATGTTCATGGGGATTTTGATCAATTAAAGCATTACTATTACAATTTATAGGAAATTCATATAAATTAGATGCCTGGCAAAACCTAGGGGAGGTTGTGTCCTTGAGTTCACTGGACTTGTCTGGCTTATCCATTAGTACATTAACAAACATAAAACACTGGAAGAATAACCTTCATTCAGTGAAGCAACCAAAACATCATGTCATAAATAATGTGTTATTAAAGAGAATACTTCAAAATAAAGGAAATCATCACATACTACTTTCCTACAAGAAACCCCACATGAAAATCCTTCGTTCACACTGTTTTAATGCTAAAATACTAAACATGCAAAGATTTAAAAACTGAGTCAAAGCTAAAGCTTTTTTAACTCCTTTGGGCCCCAATATTCAATGGTTACCATAAGGGCAGAACCATGTGTGCACATATGTGATATTCTACAATGTTCTGAGGAACAGAGATCCTGTTTGAAATCTGTTGTCTTGTGTACTAAAGACATTGAGTTTGCTGAATATGCTTGAAATTGAGAGCTATTACAGGAAAAAAAAGAATAAACTGCAAGCCCTCTAGTTCTTTTGCTGCAGAGACCCAAATAAGCACTGCTTATTTGAGTCACAGCCTTCTAAAAATCACATTTGAATTTATGCAGTTCAGCTTCCCCATGAGGAAAAATCCCCAAAAGTTAACAGCCAGGCTACAAAGTGTCTACCATTCACCTGGTATACAAGTAGAGGCACTGTAAATATTTTTGCTCTTTTAATGTGTGGCTGGAAAGGGATTAAATTATAAGCTATTTTTTAAGCTGTTTCAGTTGTGAGCTCTAAAATTAAGTGCAGAGAGTTGGATGGAATTAAGTGCAGAGAGTTGGATGGAATTAAGTGCAGAGAGTTGGATGGAATTAAGTGCAGAGTTGGATGGAATTAAGTGCAGAGAGTTGGATGGAATTAAGTGCAGAGAGTTGGATGGAATTCTAAGAACGAGCATTTCTAAGAATTTATATATATTGTCTCATTTAACTTGCTGGATGTTTTCCCTATCTTTAATGAAATTTTGGAAAAAAAAATACTCCATTAATGTGAAACACACACAAATACAAGCTTTTCCTTTTCAGATTTCAATATAGTTCGCCAGAGCAACTACACTATGTTAAAAAACAAAACAAGAAACCATAGGTACTTATCCATCCTTAAAGTATATCAAGATAATTTCAATAGTTCTAACCTTGCTTCATTCCAAAGTATTCCTGGGTTTATTGGTATACAGAATGGAGCCGACAAATTTCTCTAAAAAACTCTTTCAGATTCACTAATCCTGAAAATCTTCTGTCCTACAGCCCTTTAAGATCTCTACATGCAGAAGGAACTGGAACAAGAGAAAATCATCACAAAAAGGAAAAAATCAAGTTGTACTTGTAAAGATTCAGAAAACAGATACAGAATTTTTTAAAAAAAATATTTTTTTTTAATTACGTTTGAGTAATTTATTTTCAAATTATCGTGGAATCTTCACCAAAATTATTTCTCCTTCAGTATTTTTACATAAGATTTTTTTAAAAGGAGTCTCCCCACTTTCACTAAAGATATCAAATCCATGGTGAGGTGAAGCTTTCTTGATTTTGAATTCAAAGTATTATACAGTGCTGGATTGCAAGATATTCTAATTCTGTTCACTTTCATTTGTGGGTGAAACCAACTTTTTCAATTTTCAATTAAAATATCGATATCCTGCCTTTCTGATAAAGTACGAAAATGCCTTCGCTTATGAGAAAGCTGAAGTTATTCCCCAATTGTGTGAACAGCACTTTCCTCTGAGTACGTTGGAGATATTCCCAGAGACCTCAAAAATATCATGTTGCACAAATTAATTCCAAAGAAGGTCTTATGGGCGGGAAGGAAGGCTCAGAGGCACATACAAGCCCAGTTAATTTGCAGGTATCTGAAAGGACACTATAAGGATGACATGAAGCAGCATTACAAAACGTTACTGAAAAAGCACTACCAGTAATGATACATTTAGATAAATGGCAAACATACCTGCATGAACTCTATCATTACTACTTCAACCACAGTCATACTTAAACTTTGGGGAGATAACTTCATTTCTAAATTCTGCTGCTGCACACCAATTACTAGCAGCATTACTAAGGGTTAGGCATAGAACTGCTGTGCGAGGGTGACTGATTGTCTGGCATTAGCTCTAATAAGAGAAGAGTTGCAAACCACTTTAAATGTCAAAAAAATGCAATAAGGGGCATAAGCGTCAGTTATGTTCCTCCAACTTCTTTGACTTCATGCTAATTCATTATTCTGTCTTTCCATTGCTCCATCATCTAACTTACAAATATCCATGCCAAAGAGTATCCAACTTGCTTACAGAGAATGTCCAGAGTCTTTATTGTGAGGATTATCTGATTGAGAAACGGAGTTAATTCCCTGAGCATATTTGCAGTTAGTCTATCAGTTCAAGATCATCCACAAATTGTGATTTAAAGGAATTAAAATCAATCCTTTAAAAACATTGCTGCAATTTATGTAAAAAAAGAAAAACCCAGCACCAATCTTTCTGTAGAAATTCCACAGCGTGGCTCCAGAATAAAGTTGGCAAGACTTACCCAGAGATGCTATAAGCAGAGGTGGCGTTACCATTCAGTCACACAGTGCCTGGACCAAGTAACAGCAAGAGATGCAGTAACTGCCTCCTGGATCTGCAGGCTGCATGCTAACTGCCTGGGACATGGACTTGTTTCAAGCTCTTGTAGCACTGCCACTATCACTGTTATATTTGTATAGTAGAATAACATGAAATATTGATTCTAGAGTGCTTATCAACCCGACCTGTTCAAAACACTCCTCCTGCAAAGTTCAGCACTATTTCTCATGCAGAACTGGTGCTGTGTATTTGTGCAGAGAACTACTTGTTCTCTCATGGTGCTTTTAATTCTCTTCCTGAGACAGAAGCAGTAACTTTTCAAAGTCTAGAACAGTGAAAAATAATGCAAACAGTATTTTCTGAAATCTTACGAAATGCACTTTGTACTAATTTGAAAGATACTGGCTATGACAGAATGACTTAAAAAAACAATGCCTCTTCCATTCTGGCTTCAATCACTATTCTGAAATTTATACTACAGCTAGACAATGAACAATATTTTCTTATTGAAAATTACTAAATATCCTTGGCACTCTTCTTGCACAAAGTGTTTAGGCCATTTTCTGGGTAACTGTATTATATGACTAGGCAGAGCTAACACACGTCCAGCTGGGAAAGCAGGGTGTGCAGTGTGACAGCTCTAGGAAACACACGTACCACAGCCTGTATACCATACCTCCAGAGCAGTGAGGAGTTAACACTGAGATCTGGGCACTACAGACCGAAAGTGTCTGTCTACACAAATCAAAATAGTCACATATAACTTCTGGAATACTGCTGTGGCTCTCTACCATAATCTGCTGATTATACTATGTGAAATCACCACAAGAATTACAGCTCAAACAAACAATCCAAATTCAACGGAACATATTTCATGACACTAGATGAAGACATCATCATCTCCTCTGGTTTTACTTGCAATTTTAACGAAACACAGCACTTCTATTCATTGCTTATGCAATTTAAAATTGAGCTGATCAGTCAGTCACTGCCATCACAGAATTGGTATTTGTAAAGATAATAGCATGCTGATGAGTGTGGATTACCTTGCAGTTAGCTCTAGACCTCATAATTCCAAAGCAGACAATTAACAGGTAAAGCACTTGTTAAAATTCAAAACTGAATTTGTTTACTTTTCTCTCAGCATGTCAAAAATTCATTTAATTGATGTACTACTAAAATCTATGAAATCCAGCAATTAACTCCCAAACTTAGCTTCCAAAAGATTTAAGATGCCCTGCCACTTCAAGGCTCTATGATTTATGATATTCAACTCATCCATTTATCACTGGTTTAGACTTGACCAGGGTAAACACAAGGTTTAACAAAGTTCCCTAAACCTTTCTGTGCAAAACAATGATGAGGAGGTGAAAGGATCATCATGGAACAATGGGGGGAAAAAAAAATCTGAATATTCAGGTGAGTTCATATGTGGAAGCTCAATATCAAGCATGAAGTCCTATTAAATTAGTTTGCTTATGAGTAATTTTTTTTAAAATACAAAATACAAATGAAATCACTGAACACAGAAATTAAAGGTATCACATCTCAAAAATCATTTTACTACAATGCAGACGAGTTACTAGAAGGCCTTCAGAATAACTTGGTGAATTGGACAGTTCAGGGAAGGCATAACTGTTCATTTGACAGTGATTTCACAAACATGTTTTTTACATACTTGTGGATACTAAATTAAAATAATAAAAACCCTCCAAGAATCTGACCGCAGACCAAGTACATATCTCACTCTTACTTATCACGAATGCTAAAAGCCATAGGTGAAACTAAATAGAATTTGTGTGCTGCAAATTTTTTTCGATTATATTACTTTCAATTTTGGTTACGCCAAATCCTTGTAACCCTGAGAAGTCACTCAATAAGAAAAACTTTATTTCAAAAAGGCTTATTGTTTTTCTGAGGTTTAATGTAATAACAATGCATTTCCTTAACATTTTTAATTGTGATGTCTCAGGAAGTAGGTTCTATTACCTTGCTAAAAGTAGCCATATTTACTCAAACTAGGTAAAGGCTTGTACTTGAAAAACCTGCAAAAACTTAAATAAGATTCAGCTGGCAGATTCTACCATGCAAATTCATCACAAGCTGTAAAACAGACAAAAAAATAGCATTCTGCAAATCTTGAAAATTAAATGAGAAATAATGGTTCAATAGTTTTACACATTTCAGTGTTCACTGACCTGCTCAAATAGAAGAAGAATTGTTTTCACGACAGTGACCTTTCTCAGTCTCCTCTGTACTGAGAAAGATGATCAACCCACATCTGTACAATTGTAGATAATAATCTCCTTAATTGATTATCATGGTTTTCAGGCTTGCTTCCCTAATGAAAATAACCCTACTACAAACATAGATAATCAGATGTGTGAAGCACTACTGTAGCTCTGATTAGCTGTGATACCACATCAATCATCTGTAGAAGCTCTACGTATTCTTTCCTCCAAACGACACCACCAACCTCCCACCAAAATCAGCCCTCTGAAAAGCCAGAAAGGCCCACGAGGAGGAAAAACGTGAAGTGCCCTATTAGGAGCTTCACACACCAGCTTCTTGATCACCAAGTAAAAAGTAATTTCTTCCAAATCTCCACAGCAAAGGCCAACATTTCCCCCCATACAATAAAAAAGCGGTGTCGGCGCCAGTGACAGCAGACAGACCTGCCCACCCTTTGCAGCCCCCGAGTGGCACTCTGTCCAAGAGCACAAAGTTTTAAACAGAAATGTCTTGCTCTTGCTTTCACTCAAAGTCTCTTGACTATTCAGTTATTTGAAAATATTCATCTGCTCTTATCCTTAGATGGCTACACAACTGCAGCCATGCACAGTGACCTGTATTGCAGCTTGAAGCCATTAGGTGCAAGCTCCCTTTTCACACTATCAATTTAAACAGCATTTCATTTTTGCCTCTGCTTCCTCTGCAGCCCAAGATCAGCACAAGCAGCTTGCCTCGCTGCTTGGTAATAACAGGCTTCCCCTTTCCCCAGGATCAGCACAGGTATCTAGGTAACCATAAGGGGACAAACTGCTAATAAAAATACTTCTGTCTCTCCCTTAGGATTTATCTTTTTCTGCATTTCATCTGGTCTATGACCCTGGTTTAGCTTTAGCTACTATGGATCCTGTTTCGCTCACTCCCATCCCCTCTACAGATACACCAATGACCAAAAAGACTTATGAGAACTTACTACAAGTTAAGCTGAGAAGTAAAACATGACAAGGAGAGTCAAAAAGGCTAAATGCATTAAATTTGGTGTCCACCAGTGGCTTATGTGAACAACAAATGATCTGAAAATCTTCCTGGACATTAGGAGACGCAGTGCACGCTCCTGGTGCCACATGTACCTGTAGTTCCAGGACTCTGACCTAAACTGGTAGACCAGTATTCACACATTTCAGTAAATGTGAGAACATGCAAACTCTCAACATCCAGACCGGTGAAGACAGCATCTGGGAACTAAGGCCGTAACACTGATGAAAACACGAAAAGGGGCAAGCATAAATAAAGAGCAACTTCCTCAGGGCTGGCTGACACTGATCAGAATTTTCCGTAGGAAATCTGGTCTGTGTATATGTCACATGGAATGTGTATCTTGATAAAGTTTAGAATTCACTTCCAGTGTTAAATTTATTAGATACAAATGCATGACTACACTATGAAACTCACTTAATACTTAAGGGAAAAAAGGTTGACTAGAATTTGGGGTGAAAATCACTAGTGTGGTATTTCTAAATATACAAGTAGTTATTTTTCAAAATACAAACATTTAAACATAAGTGTCAGGCAAATCACATAAACACTTTAAAAATAAAGCACCTTACATACATATAAATAAAGCACCTTACATACATATTCAGGACATTTGTTATCCTTGCACATGAATAAAGCAGAAATGGACCATGTAGGGGGAAAAAAAAAAACAAAACCAAAAAAAAAAACCAAACCCCAAAAATATGAGTCTGTTTCTACGTAGTTACACACTGAGAGAGGGGGGGAAAGAGAGCAAAATCTTCATCTCCCCAAAAGCACGATGACTGGACTCAAATCTTATTTTTTTCAACTAAGGCAATACCCAGCATTATCAAAATCTTAAAACATGTTCCATAAAAAACCATTTCAGCAGAAGTTGGTTAACCTTGAACAGTTAGACTAATGATCCAGCACAGCTCAAGCTTAGCATCAGTGAATAAACAGATCTTACCACAGCAAAGCAAAACCAATCAGGAGAGATGAACTGCAATGACACAGTCCTCGTGACCATTTCAGTGAGCAGGTAAAACAACAATAAACTTACTGAAAAGAGCGTTTAAGAAATAATTTCTCCAGAGTCTCAACACAGTCAAATGGCTTTTGGTTCAAATGCTAAGATTTTCCTCCTTTAGTAATCACTTATTCTTTGACAAACAGCTAGGAATCTATTTGAGACACTCCATGTGTCACTGCTATTTTTTAAATGGCTTCAGCACTGCTCAAGTCTTCTGTCATACTTTGCAACCCATCCAAATCCAAGAAATAGAGATGATGAAAATGAAAACATAGCACAGTGCCCTTCAGATCCTCTATCATTTGGAATCCAAAGTACGTAATTAATGACAAGGGCATCTAGAAAACATAAAATGCAGGATGTGCAGAACCTAAGGCATGTTCTGTTCTTTAACTGGTAGTACAATAAAATATCTTCAGTCTCGTATTTATCCTGGTCATGATAATATGAAAATTATTTTAAACAATAAGTAAAATGAAAGCAACCATCTACATTCACTTCATACTAAAATTAAGTAAGTATAAGCCTGCTATGAGGCACAGATTTGTTCACTGTATGCACACAGTGTTTCTTTAAAGCTGATGTACTTTTAGATACTCTAAACTCTTGATCCCTCAGAAATCAAGATTGAGATTAACACTCCTTTCACACCTGGCACTGTGTTCTATGCCCTCTATGACTGTCCAGCCAGTACAAACTGGAAAATTTCTTCCTACAACTCACATGGGAAAAGAACGCTTCAGAACACTTCATAAAGTGGAACCTGTGACGAGTATGAGTGTAGCAGCTGATGTGGTTGCAGTGCCACCACAGAGCTGTACCAGACCATGAGCCAAAGGTACTCGTGGCCTGATGCTGTTGTGACTAATCTGTTCATCACTAAACACTGCCACATCAATCATATCAAGGCAGACAGGAAAACAGTTCTGGCAAACATGACCTCGCCTGCTGCAGCTGGAGCTCAGTCACTATGAGCAGCTGCAGCCCTGCTCAACAGCTGTGGTCCTGGCAGACACACCATGGCTGCTGGCCACCTAACCTCAGACAGTGGCACTAATGAGGGCCAGCAGTGTCTGCAAATGAGAGGGAAAAAATGAAATACAAATGACATACTCAGCAGCAACTAAAGAGTAATCTGCAGTTGATTCAACATCGCAGTGGCAAAACATCCTGCTACTCAGTGAGGTCTCTTCTATTAAGCCTCCTTGTGAAGAAGAGAAAATGTTGGGCTGGAAGAAAGTCTTCCTTTCCTGAAGATAAAGTTAAGACGCTCTGCCAGGTTTGCCATCCTGGTAATTCAGAGGCCAGAAAGGAATAAAGATTCTTAGGGAGGATTCGGTGCACAAGCAAATACTCAAAGTATAGTTTAAAAGTGCATTAGCATCACATGTATTCACATAAGTTAGAGCATCTGGGAAACAATCATGCTCATCAGATGGTACTAGAGAGAACGCTTCCCTACATTGCGACATTGAGTGAGCAATGCATTATTCTGCTATTTGTGGCCTACCACTCCATTACTGCTTCTATATAAAATTACATTTCTGATAAAAATTTTAGTGTCAAACATTTTTATGACTACAGACCAAAAGTCAAAATTTGCATTTAAATAGATGCATTAAAAACTCAGCAGCACAGGTAGAAGAGGGAAATGCCATTTTAAGGAACATTTCAATACAGAGTGTGAGTATAGAAGGGATTTTTCTTTGCAAATGATTTGTACAATTTTATTTTTATTACTGTTCTTGGGTCCAATTCAAAGTCAAGAGTTGAACTGCAGTATCCCACACCCCTGGACTCATCTCAGGTAGAAGCATTTCTGCAGCTCACTTTTCATCTTTCCATTGGGAAAGGACTCATTGTTAAAGCATTTTTTTTTAACTTATTCATAGCCCAAGCTCATAATTTTCAGTAGCTTGCAACCTGAGTCATATTATACTATTTTCACTCCAAGGTTTTATATACATTTACTGAGGCACTTCAATAAAACTCTAGGTCTCAGCTGTCATTTTAATATATATAAATGAAAACTTAGATTTTTATTCTACCCTCACAGGATATAGCTAATTGAGAGGTCATTTAGAGCTTAGGAGTTTCTAACAGACATTAACGTACAAGTAAAGTCTCCAGAAAACTTTGTCTCTATTCGGTGAGCCTTGAAAAGATTTCCTGAAGTTTTAATTTCCTCAACCAGCTAAAATACACTGTTCTGCTTTGGTTTAATACCATGTCCAAAAGCAGTTGATTTTGTGTGTGGATATATCTTTGTCTGAAAATACATTACTAAAAGTCAACCATCTTTATGAAGATACCAGGCAGAAATAAGTTAGTTGTTGATTTGTATGGTCTATCGAATGATCTCACCATTCAATTGTTTGTGATCCTTTGCTTATTCTCTTGTCAATCCCACGTATTTTCTTCTGTTATCCATAAAGTATTTAATAACACATGGGGCTTGGACTACACCAACATTTACACTGTAGCATAAGGCACTGGGAAAAGTCTATCACTTCATCTGTACCTTATATTCTCTGTGCACAAAATAACAAATTACAGTTACAGTACTGCCCATAGGGAGATGCCGCAACGCCATCTGCAACAGCTGACCATCTACGGTGTATGATGGTCAGGAGAACAGAGCAAACTGCACAGTTGCTGTTCATTCATGCTGCATGCTGTACTCAAGGGGACGTACACACTGAACCAGGCAGCAGGAAAATACATGTAGAACCAGGAAAGTTAAGATCAGCCCTAAGAAATAATATGAAGAATATAATGACTTCATTAGCTTGTTAGTTCAGAGGTGTTTTCCCATGCAAGTGCCTCCCTCTAGAAATACAACAGTAAAAATTGTTCAACTAATAACAGGGATCAAGGCCCCTCAAGAATGGGTCAACGTCCAGAACTGAATTGTTTCACAAGAACTGTAATAACAAGTCTTTTCACAGAGGAATCTGTAGGCTGATCTGGCCTACAAGAGCCATCTGCTAGGTGCCTTCAACACATACCAAGGTTTTCCTTGGTATCACAGTCCCTGAACACAGGAAGATTTTCCTTCTTCTTTTTTCCCTCCCCGGTTCTCCTAATGTCCTCTCCTTTTGAGAGCAGGGCATTAATATTCACTAAATGTGTCTTTGAAAAGGTTTAATCTCCTAGCAATTACAGATATGAGAGTTTCATTATATGTACAGTATGATAAACATTGAAGAGGTCTCCCAACTGTTTTGATCAGTTTTAATCTAGGCATGTGCAACGGCGGAGACGATGTCCCCGTGGCTACTGCTTGCCTCTCTGCAAGGGCAACTGCAGAGCCAGCGTGAGCCCTGGGGCGAGAGGGAGACTGCACGCACTTCTGAACAGGTGCTGGGGAGTCAGAGCCGTGAGCAGACATCCCTGCAACTGCTAGAGTTTCTGATCAAACTGATGGAGTATTAGTACAAGCTGCATCCTAAATCCACACTGCCAGCTGCTTTGAAATAACGCGGCCTGATTCTAAAATGGAAGCTCTACGCAGGTAGGGGAAGAAGTAAAGTACAGAGATGCCACATACTTAATTTGGATAGGAAAAACATTGTATTTTGTGTCTGCATCTAAAGTTTTGTTATATCTGCAAATGCTACCAGACCAAGGAGAAACAGCAAATTCTAGTTACCATACTTTATGGGAGAATAAGGCTGAAGACCAGCACTGGAAACCTAAGACAGAACACGCAGGTCATACTTCACAAAAATACACGGTCATCTCCCACTTGCAAAAAATTCTGATGCAATGTGGTTCACATCTCAGAACACACTGCACTAATTACAGTCATTTTTAATTATACATCTCATAATTGGGTTTGTTTCAGCAAGCGCTTCAAATTTGGGGGTGTCTAAGTCATAATTTGTTATGTCTCAGACTTTTATCACCATACAAAATTCTAATAAAAAGACAGGTCCTCTTTGTAGCTGGAGTAAATGGTATGACAGTACACGAGAAAGCCTTTTCAACACAAACTCATTTTCCAGGGTCTGAAGAGGACAATCATGCTATTACATGCATATTTTGAAATGAGAGCAGGCAGCACATTCCTAAGACGTTTCTGAGCATCCCACCTCTGTGCAACCCCTGTACAAACAGATATTTCCTGTGCTGGGCCCAAGGGCTCCTCCCTGCTGTGTGACCGAACAACTCCAGATACAAATTTCTCCAGCAAGGACAGCACAGGAACTATACTTGATTCCTCTGCTCTGTGTGTGAACTCAATATTTCTAGTGACTAGGAGAAACAGTCAGCATGACAAATAATTTAATGAACTACTAATTCAGAGCTGACCTTCAATGAAAGCACTGTTTAATTACCCAGTTATTCTGAAGTCAGCCATAAGAATGCTAAACCATTTCCGAACAGGTGCAGGAGGCACATGTAATTTTAGTAGCAAAGGTCATTACACACGTATTTCTGCACTTTTTACTGGCACCCCTCCTCTCAGAGGATTACTTATCTATATCTACGAAGACAAAGAGGAGGAAAAAAATCCTTCATGTTCTCTCAGATTCAACTTAGCGAAGCCCTGTCTCCTATCACCTTTTCCTTTATACTCTTATAAAAATATGTCTAAATCCAATATTGAGAGATGAAATACATATCTTGCAAATTGAAGTAATAAGATTAGATTAGTGCCTAAATAGCTGAAAAATACTTGTAGCATATGTTTTCATACTGATGCAGAACACTCTCTTGGGGAAAAAAACTTCGGAGCAGAATTAAGGGACATTTTAACATAAGCCTGAAAAAGCCCTACAACAAACACACACCACTCACAGAGCAGGAATAAGAACTAAGTAAATTAACCCATGCTTGACAATCGAAATTGTCAAAATTCTTCCTCTGAACACAAAGATCAATTTCTACTTTAATCTATGAGTACAAGATGTGAACCAGTAACTTTGCAGAGAAATAAAGATTTCTTGGCCTGTCTAGCTTTATCTTATCAGACTGAAGAAGTGGGCTTCATGTTAGAGACTATTATTTTTTTCTAATCTTATTGCCTGAGGAAGTGTGAAAACAGCCTCAAGAAAAAGTCAGCTCTAACAATATTGACCTTATTCTCTCCCTCTCTCTTTGTTTCATCCTTCAGGCTTTGATGCTGCTCCAGAAGTATTAAAAGTAGCCAACCCCAGATGTATTAGAATGTAAGATGTTTAAGAACAAACCAGAAAAAGCTCCTTACTGCAATGTTTTCCTAAGGTACCAAATGTACATCTCTTCTTTCAAATTATACTTCACTTGTTTCTTGGGTGGTAGAAAGAGGACAATGAAAGGTAGGAATCACATTTTCAAGTCTAATAAAAATTCTGCAACTATACAACGTATTTTATCGTTGAGAAATGGAGTAGGTGTTTTCTTCTTTTCTTCCCAAGGACAGAGATGTTGGTAGTTGCAGCGGATTAGCTTGTTACTGTGTGGTGACATTAGTTTATTTTCGGGGGTTTTTTTGTTGTTTGTTTGGTTTTGGGTTTTTTTTGTTTGTTTGTTGGGGGGGGAGGGTTAAACCAGAAATTAGCTAGGAAATGCCAACACAATTTGGAACATCCCTAAAGAACAGTCTGAGCATATCTACAGTCATTGCTGGTGGCTCCATGAATGAAAGAAATTGAAGGGCTTTTTTCTCTTTTTCTTTCCCCGAAATAACACACATAGACTTTTATACCCACAGCCTACGCTCAGAGTAGTTCTCCAGGGAACATTACAATGCCTCACTAGTCCCTCAGCTTTACACACTAGAATTTAGTAGCACAAGTCAAAATCCCATCTTCATTGACACAGGGTTGCCTCACTAACAGTAAGGTGCTATTTTTCTTTTTACACAAGTGTCCTGGTTTTATTTAGTGAGGGGGAGGCTACAGTGGCAGCTTCTGTAAGAAGCTTCTAGAAGTTGTCCCCCTTTGTCCAGTGGACTCGGCCAGGCCTAGGGCGGAGCCGCTGCTGGCCAGGACCGAGCCAATCGGTAGCAGAATGTTCCCTGATAATGCCTCTGTGATAATGTATTTAAGAATTATAATTAAAATACACACACATCAACAAAAAAAAAAACAAACAAACAAACAAAAAATAATTCCCCACACCAAAATCTAAATAATATCCTCACAACACTAACGGAAGTGGACAATTTACACACAATTCACCACTTGTCCTTTCACCACAGTTAGAACATAAATTCCCCATAGCCATTTCACTCTTTTGTCGAGTTCAGTCCCTGTTTGGCCCATTACTACTCCCAATTAATATCTTCATCTCAAATTCCTCATGCCCCACACTGCGTGCCAGAACAACTGGCATAGTTCAGCCCCACTCAGGACCAAGCTACACAGTCTCTCACTCACTCCCCCCACCCTCCAGTGGGGCAGAAAGGAAAACTGATAAAAGAAGACAAAACTCCTGGGTTGAGATGAAACAAAAAGTAAAATTAAGAGAAATAACAGAAGAAAACAAAACAGAGATGGAAAACAAACATAGTACAATAGCTCACAGCAAATCCTGATGCTCAGCTTCTTCCCCAGTAGCAGGAAGACTCCCTTCAGCACCCTCCTCGCTGATACACTGAGCAGGGGGTCACATGGGATGGAGCAGCCCTTTGGCTAATTTGGGTAACCTGTCCCAGCTGTGGGCTAATTAGTAAACTATCCCAGCTGTGTCCCAAGCTACAGGGGCCACCAGCTCCAGTTCCCCTCCCAGTTCAGGTGAAAGTTAACTCTGTCCTAGCCAGAAGCAGGACAATGGGGGGGGCGGGGGGGAATCACAAAACAAAGTAGAGTCAAGAGTACCAGAGTGCTCCTTGGAGATATAAACTAGAGAAGGTATGTTAAATTTGTTGAAAATCACTTTGTATTAACAGGTTGCCTCCCTACCACACTGAGCAAATGCAGGAATCTTTCTGGCACTCTGCTTTTGAAACCTCGGCTATCACGGACTAGCTGCTGTAAATATATTGTTGATTTAAAAATAAACTTCAGTTGGTATCATCTTTGACCACCAACTTACAAGTCCCTGACTGGCTGTGATTTCAAGGTCTTTTTTGTTGGTGGTAGCTTTTTTTTTTAAAAAAAACAGAAAAGGCTCTAGGAATGGGGAAAGAGGATGTGCCAGCTATTTTCTGATTTCTCTAACACTATGCTGAGATTCAAACACCATGTCTTGGATAGAGATAGAGCTACCCAGTCAGCAGGGCTGCCCTTTCCAGTGCTCTCCTCTGCACTGGCTTTGTCTTCCTATATTTTGGTGTTAGTGGTCCCACAGTTACACAGTCAGCCACATTAGGGTAAGCTGATGCAAACAAAATCTAAATTTACAAAAAAAGGATTCATTTTCAGTCAGATAAGCTGCCTGATCCCACCAACAATGAAAAGCACCTTATTTTCATATCAATATGTATCTCAAGATTTTACTACCAAGACTGTTATTTAAACTCCAGTAGAAAATACTAGGAAACTCTGGATGCTTTAGATATGCACACTCCACAGTGAAGAATGTTTTTGTTGAAGCTGTGATACTACTGTTCTAAATCAAGTAATGGCTATGTTTTCAAAGACACTTGTTTGGTTTTGTTTTTTTTTAAATGATGTGCAGGCATTCAACTACTAGCAAGGAGAACATTTTGATTCAAGGCATCCCTAGGTCATGGACGTTAATATACACATTCTGTTCTACTACACTAAATATGGGGGGAAAAAAAGTATTTCAATAAAGCACATTATGTTTGTACTGAAACAAACATGAGATAGTGGGAAAAATAAGTGACCATATTCTTGCCTAAGCAGGTCTAGATTATTAGTGGTTATGTTAAATATAACATTCACATCTAAGCCATTAATGCAGGCTTAAAATGCATCAGTAACTCAGTAATTTTTAAGTTCAACCTCAGAAATCATCTTTTACAGATAACATATAGCACAGCACTGTTAGATCATAAGCCATCAAGTGTGAAGAAGACAGAAATATGGCCAATTATGTCTTTTGTGCACATCACCATACCTCAGGGTATTTCAGACCCCAGACTGTTCATGAAGTTCTGCTATGTTCTTACAGCAGATCAGCATCTACTTGCAAGGCTTTGACCTTCCATTTAGAGTATGTGATATTGCAAGAGTGGAGAAGAGAAACTGGTGGAATCAGCAGTATAGAAATGCTACACACTGGAAAAACAAAACAAAACAAAACAACACTACTTAGAATCAAAAGCAGAAAGCGTTTTGTGATGCTCGCATTTCCATTGCATATCTCTGTGCTGTGTGGCAAAGAAAAAAAAAAACAGAAGGCAAAACACTCTCTGTGTGTCTCACACATAAAGACACTAATAGCTCAAGCTCACCATGGTGCCTAGGTTCCTATAGTTTCATCATTAAAGATTTTGGTCAGTCAACTGTGGTGGTAATTATCACATAAATTAACTGAGAGACAGGAAAACCAGAATGTAAGATAAAATCTCACCTCCAGCAACAAAGTATAAGACTTCAATTTCCAGTAATATTTTCAAACCTAACACCAATGATGAAACAAGTGTTTTCTGGAATATTGCTTAGGTTACAGAAAGCAAGCTTGTTAGTCAGTGCCATTTACCCCCTGGTATCCAGCTTTTATCTGCTGACCTGTCACAATAAAACAATTTGGAAGATGTATTTTCAGATACAGGTGATTAGCACAGCAAGGAAAGCAGCAAAGTGAAAATTCTTTTTGAGATAAGTGTTGCTTGCAAGGAGTATAGGTAGAAGGAAAAGCAAAGAACTAAACAATACCGCTACACTAGACTACAGTGCTCAAATTTTTATTTGTGTTGTGGGTTTCTCAGGGTTTTTCAGATAAGGGTATTTTGCTTTAAAATAATGTAGATCCCACTCAATTCTGCATGGGAACATGGTTGTCTTTTCAATACATTCAGCTGACAAAGTAAATTTCCACAGAACCCCAAACCTTGTCCTTAGAGAAGTGGTTAAATAAGGGCAGATGGCACCTTGAGATTTCACTACTCCATTCTATCGATCCAAGACAGGTTCAAATTTTATTTTTACTGTCCTTGATAGAGCTGGGTAATTTAACTTTTTTTTTTTTTTTTTTAAAACAATCTCATACTGGGGAGGCCAGAACTAGACACGGAATCCCAGATGTGGCCTCCCTGGTGCTGAGCAGAGGGAAGGATCCTCTCCCTTGGTCTGCTGGCCACACTCCTCCTCATGTAGCCAGCCCAGGCTACTATAAAGCTTCTTTGCCATGAAGGCACATTGCTGGCTCCATTTACAACTTGGTGTGTACGTTTTACATTCTAAAACAGTTGTTGTTCTACTTTTTCAGGAACACCATTGATTTTCCTTACATTTGTGGTCCCTCCTGAACTCTACCATCCTTAGCTGCATGCGCATTACAGAAAACCCCATTCCATTTCTTTCTATCACGATTCTAATAACATGATCAAAGTTCACATCTAAATCTTATTCTTCCTTAAAAACACAGGCAAATTAGCCGCTTAATCAATGCCCTCACTGAGGCCTTGCAGCCCTCACCCTCTGGCCTCCCACCAGGCAGCCAACTGGGCCCGACTCAGCCCAGCTCAGCTGCAAGAACTGGAGAGGAGATGTGAGAGAACCTGACCGAGAGAGAGACTGCGTAGTCTGGTCCCAAGTGGGGCTAAAGTACAACACAGTGGAACTCTCAAACATCTTCCAAATGACAAGAAAAATGACTAATGCTTTTTTCTTTTAGCTTTTGCTTGCTTTATGCCCACAGCGGCATAAAGATATACGCTGACAAACAAGCTGGCTGAATAAGGGAGATAGGCCATGATGTGAAATAAACTAGTGACATTTGGGAAAACTTGGCAGGCAAAGACAAAAACACCACACAAAAAAACAAGAGATACAGATCAGATCCCTAAAACTTTTAACAGCAGCAGCTAATAAACTGAGGTTGGTGAATTAATCCAAGTTTGTATCTAAGCTCACACTGTGATTTTTTCTAAGGTTGCTTTCTATTCTGCCAGTTTCTTGTCCTAACATCAATATGCCAATAGTTTCAGCAGACCGTAATGTGGTAGAAGTCATTGGGAGATATTTTTCCTCTTTTACACACAATAATGAAGACTTGTGAACAATGAGCATATGTTACAATGCTTGTTTCCACAGGCTGCTGTAATGATTACGTGTCATTAACTAAACAAAGAAAAATATGAAATAAAAAAAAATGGAACAGTCTGAAAAAAACCTCTGTCTCAAGTTATATTTCAGTTATTACAAGCTTAGTTTACTTGCCTTTGTAGACGAGTTTGTTACAGGGTCCCTTTGCAGCCCCCCTGCGTGAACAACCTCCCCAACAGAACCACAGAAACCAAGACCAAGTATAATCAAGAAAATAATAACAAAGGAAGTAATGAAAAGCACAGGCAAAATTAATGTTTTTCTGTCTGGATGAATGCTCTTTCTGCTTAAGAATGCCTCCCACTTGGTAACGGAAACATGAGAGAATGTGAGTTTAGGAAAGAAAATTAAACAAAGAAAGTATATATACTTTGCTTCTGAATAATTGGAGCTCACTCTTGAAGTCTGAATATGGAAACAATCTTCCAGCAGTTACGGATGTTTAACTGTTCTCTTCATGACTGACAGGCGAGCTTCAGATCTCCCACTAACCCACGCACACTAGCACTCCTACGCGATGCACTCTATGAGTAAGATTTTACTGGATCTGAGGGAATTCAGCACTGTTCGTAATAGAAATCAAGAGGAACCAGCTACTCAGCTTTCTTGGATTTCTTAAAAAAAAATCTAATCTTTAAATCATTTAGTTTAGATTTCAGTCATTTTTTGGAACATGTTCCATGACAACCTACTCCCCGCTTCAGAGGGGGGAGAGTGACTCCCAAAAGACTGAATCTTTATGCTGTAGATCTGCAATAATAATCCCAGAAGGCACTATTCACAGAAGACTAACTTAAATCTTGATATGGTGCCTATTTATGCCCTACCAGCTCCCATCCCTATGACTACAAAGATTTTTCTTTTATACTACAGAATAGAGGAATCACTTGAAAAGTGAAAATTGTTTTTCAAGGCTCACTGTGTATTTGGCATCATAGGCACTGAAAATCTGAAGCAGTATTTTAGAGCAGAGTTCTCAGACAGTTGATGGTACTTCACCCTGGAGTACTTCTACCACGGATTTGATATATTTGTTTATGCATTTTATAAAAACTCTTAGATCAATAAGTGCTGAAAAATCAAATAGTATACTAACTGAATTATGCAAAATTTTATTATACATATTGTAAATAAA
Source organism: Ardeotis arabs (assembly GCA_011801015.1). Lineage (NCBI taxonomy): Eukaryota > Metazoa > Chordata > Aves > Otidiformes > Otididae > Ardeotis > Ardeotis arabs. The sequence continues at coordinate 38,439 of JAAGAY010135352.1, forward strand.
CTCTATGAAACATTAATCAACTTCAAAAAGGTTTCATAAGAACTTTGTGCAATGCTTCCTCTTTGGTATATTTTGAATATTATGATTCTGTCATATTTGTGAGTACAGAGGGTTAAACTTTTCCAGAAAGAAAACTGCTTTGTGGAACTGGTATCCAGACACATTCAACTGTATCAACTGAATCAATGTTTTATTTACCTTTTATACAAAAGCATAAGCAACATAAAAGCCATTAAAATGAGAAATGAAGTACAAATCACCACATCTGTCTCTGCAGGTATAACACTATAGAATTGTTAACATTAGACTTGAGAAAGTTTTGAAATTATTAGCATTTTAATTCTTCACAGACATTCTCTACAACAGAAACCCCGCAATACTCCTAGGAGCCAGCAGTTCAACCTAGGATGAAGCAGAGAGTAACAGAGAGGACAACGCTTGGAAAATGCTGCAGGGTGCTGAAGCAGGAGCTGGTTTCTGACTTCATTATCAGAAATGATCTAACTGTTGAAGAGATTTTATAGACTTTAAGGGAAAGTTTATTTGGGGCAATCAAGAAATTATGAGTACAAAGAGGAGGATCAAAATTGTCGGGATGTAAGGGGTTTTTTGGTTTCAATGCAAGGAAAATGATGTCAGCACTAGAGTCACACATCATCCCAAATGAATTCTGGTGTCCAAATCTCACATTTTTTAAAAAAAGTTATTGCTAAAGAATAATCTAGGGGTCAGATTTGCCAGAGTACTCTTAAGTTTCTGTTAAAACTTTATAACTTTGTAAAAGAAAACCTTTCAGTTAAAATATATTAAGATAATTATAAGGGATAAGGCACAAGAAAGATAGAAAGAACTAGATAACCTAAAGAAAAATAGAAGGCAAGTGATCCAAGTCTATAGAAATGGTAAATGAAATACACAGGAGCAGCATAATAAGGCCAATGCTGTTAGCGTGATGATTAATGAGCTCCCTGATAGTCCAGACAGAATAAGAATTCTGGTGTATGGCATTTGATAATATTGCATATATTAGAAGTGAAAGTACTGACATAGCATTTAAACCTAGTCATTAAATTCATCAGATAAAAAAAAAATATTAGAGTCCTATTTGCACTATGAAAGCTTTAAATACTTTTACTAGGAACATTTTACTAAGAAAGGTATTAAGATTATTTTATTAACATTTCATTTTTAAATATAGAAGTATGAATTCAGATGTAGGATCATTACGTAAGTTTTTTTTTAAAAGTTATTTCTTATGTCTATAAATCAATGCACCTTACAAAAGGAAGGTAAGCATTAACTTAGTTTAATTATTATCTAATTTTACTAATAGAAAACAAAAGCACAGAAAAAGAAAAAAATGCCTAAGGAAACAGACACGCACAGCCTCCTTGTCCAGAATGCAACTATGACTGAGTTCAGTGAAAACCCAGTTTTTATTGTACAGAGACAAGGGATTGCTATCTATCACGTGGTTAAAGAAAACCAAATTTCTTGTGCAGAACTCATTTTTATGTACCTTCTCTATTTGCAAAGAAGCACTGAAAAATTCTAATCAGACCTGTTTGTGATGTACTTGTTTTCCTCAGCTAGCTAGCTTTCCAGTTTACGATCTATACACCACCATTATATCTGGTAACCCCAGCTTTTCATCTTCTCTACTCCAGAGCCCTCCATAAGCTCAATACTAGTACCACATTTTTCTTTTTAGCCCATTTACACTTCTCTCCTGCCTCAACCAACTGATAATCTGCTCTCATTAAAAACAAACACAAATTGTAATGTATGATTAACTGTTAGCAACTAAAGGTGGAAAGCATGTGTTTTTCTGCATGATACATATTTAGCACTCTTCATATGAAAACATCAAATGGACTTTGTAAAAGCTCTTCACAAAGAGTAGAAAAAAAAACAATTAAAAAACCCTAAGAGAATAACCTAACAACAGGCATGGGAAAGTAAATGTACTTGTACCACCTAAGTCTTGCGCTTTAAATATAAGAGCTGATGAATTCTAATGGGCTGTAAACAGTCAAAGAGGAGGATTCTTAACTGAGAATTAATCTAAGAGTTATGCCATTAAGAAGAAACCTTCAGTCAAAGTGTAGCAAACTGCTTCACACTGATGTTTACCATAACGAATCAATACCTTTACAGTTTGCTTCTCATCCAAGAATATACACGTAAAAGTGTACACTCACTGGAAGAGTCACAACACATACGCACTTCAGAATGGGTGTGCCCACAGTCCATACGCACTCTGAAACATTCCCATCTACTGCAGAACAGGGTCAGCCTAGAGTAAACATTTATCATAATCCATGTTTATTTAATAACATTTCTGACTTGCTGCCAGGTTGCTCAGAGTGCCTGTTTTGATTCTTTCTTCTTTTTCTTAAGCTTTTAACTTAGAAGGGCAAAACATGACAATGCTAGCAAGAAAGGGTGGAAGCATCATCTGTTTCTGTTTGGGGGGCGTTTTGGTTTGTTTTTAAAACACTCACTGCAAAGGACGACTCCTTACCTATTATGCAGAGGGTCTTCCAGTTTGCAATTTCTTAAAATAGAACTAGGATGAAATTACATGAAATCTTGCAGAGATTGAAAGTCATGTCATTCATAATACAATAGAAAAGTGGATTTCTTAATAAACTATGAAGTCACATATATCAAAATTAATTTTAAATTTCACAAATTTTCAGTAATTTTACATTGATATAATGAAAAAAATAACCAAAACCAAACCAACACACAAAACAACTGTATCTTCCTTATTTTTAGAGCTAATGGGGGGAAAAAAAAAAGATGCATGAAGACAGCTTCCTGCTTGCAACCATGAGAGGATGCCTGTAGCCCTTATCTTCTCCTGACAAACACATTTAATTTACAAAACCATCTCTAACTCGATTGTCAGAAATAAGTTTTAAATATACCCTCTCTATATTTATGCAAGTATTCTGGTTATAAAAGATAATTATTTTAATCAAGGGGTTTATCAAATAACATTCAGAATAGCTGTTATTCAACTACAGTTGAATAGTATCTTTCAGGAAGGTAATTTTTTTTCCTTCTCTCCTTTTTCTTTCCCCTCCCCCCTCTAACGCACAACAGAAACAGTTATTTTACCATACGGGCACTTACTTCTAGCCCCAGATTGCTCCACTAAAAGACGGCACACCAGCCAAATTGCTGAGAGTTGGCTCCCGTTAAACTCCAGCCAGCCCATCTGTAGATAATTTTAGAAGTCACAGATGCAGCAATAACCACTGGCAAACCTGATATATCACAGGCTGCAACGAAGGCTCGGAGTTCACTTCAGACAGATGTTCTGGCAAAGCAGGATAGTTAAAAGAAAAAAAAAAAAAATCCACTCAACACCACCACCATTATCTACTCAGGGACCAGCGGTTTGCCCTCAAATGTACTTCCAACAGTGAGAAATGGCATCTCGTGTATTTTTTTTCTTCTAATAAGTGTTTGCATTTCTTCAATTTTACTTCCCACTAATGTGAGTCATTCCCTTGTCATCCTACCTCACTTATTTAGCTAGTTGCTTGCTAACTGCAGCTTATTTGCACTTAAAACAGTCATTATTTTTCACAATATCTAAATAATTAGGCTAATGACAGCAGGTTTATTTCTGTTGATTCAATAATGCATCACAGATAATATCAACATTGCAGTCTGCCTATTTAGGAATCATTAATAAGACCTTTCACAAAATTGGCTAATAAGCTGCATTCACATATAACAATGATGATGCAGTTAGCTTTATTTTATTTGCTTTTTGCTCCTGAATTTTTACCGTGAATGGATTTTTACCTTCAATTTTTCTCCATTATATAAACATCCCAAATTTCCTTCAAGAATGTATGAAGAACGACATTCTCATGTATTCAGTTGAACTTAGGAATGCTGATGTCAACAAAAAAAAAAGGCAGCAAACTAAATATTGTGGCATTTACCATATTATCATACTAATTATATTTATTTATCATTGATCATATTATGACATTAATGATATCCCCCAAAACACTGTCAGCCCTCTCCATCTCACAACATACTACAGGCAGTATAAGAGAGAATGGGCTGATTTCAGTTGGAGATTAAAAAGATAAATCTGTCCCCACGCACATATTAAACTGATGCACTCCTTATCTTTGTCTAAGCAGACACTTAAATTACCAGATCATTAAAAAAATACATTCAATTAATTGAAAGAGCTGTTTGACTGCAACAAATTTGAATGTTTCTGTCAGTCTTGGACATACAATTGAAGTCATGAAACCATTCTGAGGTTGCAGGCATGTGGAACCAGACCTACAAAACCTAACAGATTTGCTATTGGAGGCAAGCGAACTGCCAGCAACAACAACAACGATACTTGTTTTGAAAACATTACCTTTAGTATCAGGACTACCTACGAAAATAGCTGACTTACAACATAAGTAGGAGTTGCTTATTATAAAATAGATTTTTTTCCTAACATTAATGAAAAAAAAAAAAAAAAGGATTAGGTAGATAATTATGAAACCTGACTGAAATTGCATCCCTCAGGGTTGTGCCCCGAGCTGAGGTTTACCTTAAACCAAGGCAATGATTTGCTGCTGAAAGAGATGAGGACCACCACCACATCAGGCAGGCAGAGAAAGCTGAAGGAATTAAATAGCAGCTCACTGAACTGTCTGCCAGTTGCAACATGCTCTGTGAGGTTATCTAGCCCCTTTTGGGAAAAATGGAAGCATCTGCTTAAATGACTAGTAATTGCATTAAGGAAAAGGAGAGGAGAGAAGGGAGAACATCGCAGTTGGAAGGGACCTACAATGATCACACTTCAACTGCCTGGCCACCTCAGAGCTAACCAAAGTTAAAGCATGGTATTAACGGTGTTGTCCAACAGCCTGTTGAACACGGACAGGCTTAGGCACTGACCACAGCTCTAAGGAATCGGTTCCAGGAGGAGCAGGCTAAGTAAACACAGGTAGAAAACACAGCTGCTTACCTCTGTGAATTCCCCCTACTGCAAACAACCAGGGGTTGATGTGGACACAACAGCCCACACTAAAACCCTCTCAAGGAAGACTACTCTCACAGCTCCATACCAGGTTCAGGTAAGGCAGCAGCCCATGCCACAACTGCTTTAATGTGCTGTTCTCCTTAACAAGACAGAGCAGCTGTTAGAGACCACTAACAGAGGGAAGATGCAAGAGGCTAACTTCTTTCCTATTCAGGGGGCAATTTAAAATGTCTAATTTTAATATAAAGAAAAGTTAATCCCACTTGACTCCTATAATCAACACAAGTGGAAGGGTGTCCATAAAGGGAAAATTATATTCCTTCTCTGAACCATGACATTGAACACCCTCTATTTCTAATAAACTGAGAACAAGACTAATCTAAATTTAACCTTTATGAATACCCCCTCAATCATTAAAAGCTCAGGTATACAGATATTTTGCTAAGATGGCATTTTGATTGTATCAGTCTGCAAAATAAACTGTTGCAAGGACAGGGAAATAGATTTTGAAATGTTTAGAATTCTTGGGAATTCGTCTGCCTGAAAAAAGGAACCCACACACACTTGTTCATACAGGTCACCCTTCTCTTTTCCTCATCTGCACGGCTCTGTTGAAAGCCCAGAGCTGCAGCCTGACAGCATTTCACATCTCCCAAGCTGAGTGTACAAGTGCTTTCTGCTGCCCCAGTTCTAACAGAACACCCTTACGGGCACCTCTCACACCATAGCCACCAGCTCTGGGTGCAAGCAAGTCCTCTGCTAGAGACAGGCTTCAGGTCTACAAAAGAAACGTAAATTTTCTTGGAGCTGAAGTCCTTATGTCTTGTCCTCCCTCTCAAGAAGGACCCCAGGCCACTAGAGACAACAAAAAATTCATTTTTGATATGCCAATCGCACACACACAACTGAGGAAACACCTGTAAGATTGTATTTTCTGAGTATTACTCTTTTTTTTTGCTATTGGTGATACCACTAAAGCTGCTTTTAATGTTTTGGGTATTTTTTTTCCCCACATTAGATCAAAAGCAGTACAGTGGACATGAACTCACAGATGCTCCTACTAAATTTTATTTATTTTCTTATCTCTTACAGATACTGCTTTTGAATACAATAAAATGACAGAGAACATCATCTCAGTGCTGAAGATACAATAGGAATAGTAACACAACACTTAAGGACATACTCAAATACCAGTTCAGTCTAGTAATTTAGTTTCCTAAACGTTTGCTGGAAGATGAAACCAAACCAAACCTGGGCTAGCATTCTCAAATCAATATATACACAACTGAGAGATATTTCTTAAATCAGTAAAAACTCAGAGGGGTTTCTTGGGTTTTTAGGTATTAGTATCAGGCTGATTAAATGTTGAGCCATTGCAGTTCATTACCATAAATACTGAGAATAAAATTGAACCATGTTGAAGTGAATTTTAAGCTCACAGCAAAAACTGAAAAAAAGAGAAAATATAGGAAAAATCTAGTTAGATGCTTTCAAATATAGTTTATATAGAAGTGACCCAAATTTAAAGATTGTAGTATGTGTTTTGAACTTAAAACACACCATATTTTTACAAGGCACTCATATAACATTAATAAAGCATTTCGGAATCTAAAATAATGTGGACAGATTCAATTAAACAGAAAATGGGTTTAACAAAAGCTACTGCTAGTTTAAAAAAATTAAATCATTTTCTTTCATCATAATTCAAGGAATACATTTTTTTAAAAGCCAGTGAATATCATAAATGTTGATTCTTATCTTTAAATTTCCTATTACATATTTATAGATACAACTTTTGTGTACAAAACTAACCTAACAAACAGCTACACACTAAATTCATAAACACATTTCTAACGCCATACATCAGAGGTCCGATGAAATACGTCCCTCCCAATGCGTAAAGGACTATTTCATTACTGTTTTGCATTTTAAGTCTTTCTGAAACAGAAACCAATCTTTTTCTTAAATATGAGAATGTAGCTACTACCTAGTATTACATAATTCAGAAATCTTAGAGAGATGCCATAATCACCTGTTTTCTGTCTCAATCACTACCAAGCTGTCAGCAGTTTGTTTTTCCTAGACAGTTTGCACACTTTTGCAAGTTTCAGAAACACACAGTTTTCAGGCTGAGACCTTCCATGCTTAATTTGTTTTAGGTAGGCAGCCCTGAAAGAGGATCCTGACTCTTCCCACTATCTGTACATACTTGGAAAATATTCTAAGCATCCATTAACAACACCAGAGAAAATGTTCAGAGCTTCTCAAGAGAAACAGCACAAACATCCTCACGTAGCTTATCATACACATGGAAGGAGAATGAAAATAATTTAAAGAAACCACTTCCAGAGAGGCACAAAGCAAGGTTTCAGTAAAACTTTGTAAAGCCACCAGTCCCTACAGAGCACCAAGCCCGTTAACGTGTACATCCACGCATGGCTTTATTCATGTAAATAACCTCTGATTTCACTGAAATAATTCACCTGAGTGTACCATACACACAAACTGGAGTTTATCAATAATTAAGACAAAAGCCTCCCAAAGATTCAGCAATCTGAAGGCAAAAGGACCACTCATTCCAGTTAAGAGATTTCTGAATCTTTATAAATCTGACCATACCTTCATTTTACAAAGAGGGCAGGTCAGACCCTGGGCCAATGCGTGTAAGGAAAGGAAAGCTGTTATTTTTAAAAGCCGTTTAGCTAAATAGAGATGCAAAGTTCACACCTAATGTAAAAAAAACCTTTGAATATCACAACCTATACTTTCAAATGAAAGGTGAAATATACAGTGCATATTCATATAAGACAGAAAAAGAAACCCACACATTACGTTACGGGTTGAGATATCTTTGCAGTGCTACAAGAAAGCTTCAAAGCCTACACCACAGTCTTAGAAGTTTCTAGCGTTGCTGACCTAGAATATCTAAATAATGAGATAATGCTTTCTGATTCTGCTTGAATCAGCCTTCTAGACAATTGTTTCGCTCTCAAACAGTAGCTAAACAGTTCTAGAGAACGTACATTAGAGAAATCTCAGCACGACCCCTGGGGCAGCCCACGTTTCAGGCCAGTCTTAGGTGGAAGTCAGGACTGACAAGCGAACAGCACACTGAAAACAGGGGAAACTGGTGATGAAAAATTCTCCCTTTTCCAGATGTCCTAATAAATAATCATTAAGATTCACATCTGGTAAAATATCTATATGAACAGAAGACCTGTTTGGCTGGAGTGCACCATTTAGAGTCCAACAATCTGTCCAACAATGATCACTACTAGATGTTTATGAAAGAATATAAGCATCAGTCTTTCCCACAGTAATCTGCAGAGGGACATCCTGCATTTTGTTGTGTAAGGAAATATTGCACATTAATTTATAAAATTCTTATAAATTCTTGTCTTGTTTAAATTTTTTGCATGTAAAATATCCAGTGGCAAAAGCTTGCAGAAAATCATTATACAGCATGAAAAACCCATTATTTTCATGAGTCATTGCTTGATCATTTTACTGAGTCCATAATCTTGCCTTATGAGTCATATCATTATAATATCAATATTCAAATCAATATCAATAGTAATTTCAATTTCTTTTTCTCCAGTTTCACTCACCTGGCAACAGTTTTCCAAGGTAAAGAGCTCTCGCATGTACCTAATGCCTTCCCCGTACAGAAGCTGTTCCATAGCTCTGATGACTCCTTTCCCCGTACCCTGGACTGCAGCTTTATGAGACGCGGGGTGACCAGAACTGCTTGCAGTGAGCACATGGAAGACCAGCGCAAACTCCAGCAGACACAGTCCTATATTTTCCATACTGAATGCCTTTCCTGAAAATTGCTAAATATTCAATTTGCTTTTTTTGACAGCCGTTAAGCATTGAATTATTGCTTCCGAGAACTCCATCTGATGATTCCAAGAAAGGCTATCTGAGCAACGACAGCCATGCACTCTATCCTCGAGCAGAGATTTTAATCTATTAGGAAATTCTCAAAGTGAATTTTATTCTGCCACTTCATCCTTCAGCTTTCTGCACTTTCCCAATCAGTCTTAGTTTTGTCTGTTTTGGATAATTCTGCCTCAACAGAAATTTCTGTCATTATTTTGTCCCTTTTACACACTGAATAGTATAGATTCCCATGGCCTTCTACCTACAAATCCCCTTCACTGTAAAAATTTACCATGTATTCATACCCATGAAATACCAGTGAATCTGGCTTCATTACACTTTTTAGCCTCCTGGTTCACTGGATGTGCACTTAAAATTTCTCCATCACTTCTCTCTGTGATGAGAGGAAGACCCTAATCTCTAGGCTCTGCCAGCAAAGCGTGTATGAAGTTACTGCTCTCTTCTGGTTCTGGCTGCATTTTCCCACTGACCTCCTTATCTTTGCAATGAACTCAACTCCTCTTTTCTCAGTAAAACCTGTATTTGCTGTCTGCACTACGCGCCCTTTTATCAGCAACTATTTCATCTTCCACTAAATACTCTGAAATCTTTCTGCAATTCTGTGTGATTTCTCTTGAATAATTGTGTCACTAGCAAATGTTTTTTGCCTTCCAATTCAACCTTTTCCCAGGTCTTCCAATGACACTTCAGTTCAAGCAGTTTATCTCTCCCATAAAGAATGGATCTTTGTATGAGAATCTTTCTGACTTTACTGCAGAGAACATTAGTCCATGAAACTAGGCTTATTTTCAAGTTAGAATACTTTCAGCTGGCATTGCCATACTTTTTAGGACTTTTATTCTTTCCATCCTACGTGATAAGCAGTGGTAGAGTTAATGCTGATTTTCTCCCCTCTCCTTCTTCAACATCGAGCCCAGAAAGTACGTAACAAAGGAACGGTATCTCCACCTGGAATGAAGCATGAATCCATGTAGGACTTCATTCCCAGACCTGAGAGAAACAGGAGAAGCATCCCATGAGGAGGAGAGACGGGAGGGAACAGAAAGAAGAGGGAGCGGAGTGAGCCTGGAGCAGGCTGCTACGGAAACCTCCACACTGGGTGAAGACAAAACATTATGTGTGACAATGTCCTCACTTCTTCAGACCACTTTGAATAACAATAAAAGTCTCCCAAGAAACTGTGGAGGCAGTTCATGGTTCTATGATTCTATATCACAGAGGAGCATTAGTTAGGGGGCTACTTACGGGGCCTTCGACTGGGGCCAGTGGTCCCAAGGAAACAATTTATTGACATCGGAGGGACACACTGAAGACACAATCATAGCCAATTTAAACATGGGTCATTTTAAGAATTTAAAGAGTTGTATCCTATTAAATGAAACTGTCTCTTAAAGACAACCAGAACAAGATACAAATATCCTTAAATCTACAAAGAATCATGCTATTTCATTAAACCACACATCAGATGGTACAAAATATTTTTAGCATTTCAGCAAGTGAACTGCAGAGCTGCTTTACAAGTACTCTCCAAAATTTTACTGCTCTCTCCCTTTGGTACACAATAAAGCACAAGTGAAATCTACCTGCAATGATATTCATCAAGCTATGCAAATGCAGGCTTTCTATGGAAGCTAAACATCAAGTATAAAAGACTCATTTTTTTTCTCCCACAACCTACTAAATAAACATGGAGCACATTGCTTTAAGCACATCTGTAGGTTGTAAATCTATATCCTCCTAACCACATTCCTTAAATTAACAAACCTGAGTCAGTAATAAGAAGCTGGATTGATCTGCCATAAAATTGCTTGTGTAGTATCAAGTTTTATTTTGTTTTATTAGCATGTTCATCAGTAGCTAAGAGCTAGAATAAAATATTTCTGGATGAATATTATTTGAAGCCCCAAAATTCATGTATTCAGAATTTCTGCCTTGAATGACAAAGCTACCCCTATGAAAATGATTCTGCCCTCACACATTCAGCTCATATCAGCTGAATATTCCCACTGTTTTAGTAGTAAAACTGCTCATCTCTGAAAGCGTGCATCAGTGCACATAGGCGAATACAGACCAGCCACAACTGATGGAGGTGCTATCACTTCATCACTGCCCTTGTACCTTCAGATTTCATCCTGTGTGGATGCTGCTACATGTTGCTAGATGTTGCTATTTGCAAATTAACTTTGCATTATTATATTTTCCATTTTTTGCTGTTAGGAGTCACTTATGATGATTCTGCGTCCTGTAGGCATGCACTACTAGTGACCGAGTTGCAGAGAAGACTGTCAGACAAAACAGGCCCTATCGCCCGCAGGATAAGGCTCAGAACCAGAAAATACAAACATTTAGACACCATAATTCATGTTGAAGTTTTTTTTGTGTGCTTCAAGGAATTTGAGTGGCAAAGCAATTGATTTTTACTTCAACATCCTAACCTGGCTTATACAAGAGACAGAAAAGCACCTGAAATTATTTTAGCTCTGCAACTTTTATTACTTGTAGACTGTGCCAATCTAAACATCAATAGCACACAACAAGTTGTTCTTGATAAAAACATAATTTGTGAAGGATTTCAGATCAATCTTTCCTCTGTGTAGAACCACTGTGTGTGTGTGTATATATATATATTTTTTTTTTTTAACTGGGTGATTTAGCTGTGCAAAATATCTCTCAAGAAAAAAAAAAAAAAAAAAAAAAAAAAAAAAAA
>JAAGAY010135353.1:0-14935 GCA_011801015.1 Ardeotis arabs
TTGCGCATAGTTGGCTATTGCCTGAAAAGTTTATAGCTGTTTTATAAAACAAGTAATCAGTATATTTTTGTTGCAAGAATGTACTTGTTTTTTTCCAGATAATACGCTTGCAGGCTTCTGTCTTGTAGTGTATGGGTCAGGCATTTTTTATTGGCAGCTTTCATGATTTATGGCTTGCTGAGTGACATTTTATTTCCTATTCAAGGTACTAACAGCTCAGATTCTTCAATTAATCACGTTTATAAGTAAAACTGATGCCCTGGATATTTATAGAGCAATTTTCAGGCCAGGGTCTTTGAGATATTAAAATTACCAAGAAAACCTTGTGGACAAACACAACCTGGTGCATGCAGATATCCGTGAGTCAGAGAAGATTAAAGGAGGACGCTGTAGCTGTAATGTCTAGACTAGTATTTGTGACTTCTAATAAACTGCTAATTCAGGTCCGTGTTTTCAAACGGAGGTGTTCAAAGGGAGCTTAAGGTCTATTATGAATTTTTGCCTTATGATAGAAGTGAAATAACTTTGGATGGGATCAAGCTTTGTGGATTTCAGCTCTCATTAACTTCAATTTCACCTTTTGTGTTGGTTTTGAGACCCTGTCAGAATTTCATTTGGCACAGAGGGAGCAGTAAGTTCATTGAGGAAATGCAGAGTTTTGGAACCCGTGATTGCTTTTATAGTCCTGTGGTATGTAACCTGGCAGGACAAGTGTCTGTGCCCAAAGATGCTGTAGTTCATACCTCTGTGTTCATGATTAGATTTAATTTCTTAATAAAAACATTAAGTGTGGTTTAGGGAAAACACTGCAGTGTCAGATAATTAGTGGTGGAATGAAAAGACGTGCTCTTACTGGAAATCGAGTGCTTTCTGCTGATTTTAAGGCATACAATAATGAATACGATGCTGCTAATGTGCATTTTTCACTCTTAGCCTTAGAAACAGAGGAAGGCTTAAGAGCTGTGTGACTATAAATGCCTTAGAAAGAAAACCAGTGTAGGTATCTGAAGGGAGATTTGCTCCTACTTTGGAAAATAATAATAACTTGAATGAACAGGTTATTGTCAGAGCTTTTACCTCTCAGGATTCTTTATGTGGAAAGTAATAACCTACGTGATCTCATGGGACTCTGGCTGCTGAGGGGGGCATCACACTGCCTCGTCAAGAAGTGCTTGACAGCCTGCAGTGGACCAAACATCAGTAAGGAGTTAGGAAAAATGGTTTCCTTGTCATTTCAGTTCTTGGCCACATCTCTTCCATTTCACCCTTTATTTCCTCCTCCAATTTATGGCAATAGAGATCCAATATTGTAAAAGCTCTTTGTGGTCTGTGAATGGAAAAGTTCTGTTAGTTCTCGTAACTAAATATTATGGTTTTCTTGTTTGCTATTTTCAAGCATTGCGGAATTTTTTAACTATTTCAGGAAACAGCTTAATGGAAAACCTTGTCTCTATTTGTTTCTCTTAAAGACATATTTCTTATCAGTTTCATCATGTGAGGCACTGCAACATTGTGGGAATGGTGGAAAAAGATAAATCCTGTTAATTCACTCTTTCCTTGGTTTAAGTAGGATTCTCTCTTGGGTGTTTCTTCCATTCAGAAGAATCAGGCAGTAGTTGTGTCTGTTGTAAGACAGTGTTTGTTTAAAGGCAGGATTCCAGATACATTTGTTGGCTTTTCTCCTGAAACATGACTGTAACAGGGACGTGGATACCTTAGAGAGCTAAATATCCTGCAGTCTGGTTTGCTACTGATGTGCATACATAATTTCCACTGACAGTAATGGGAGTTACATGTGTATAGAAAGCAAAACAGACCCTTAAAAAATGTTGGTCAAGTAATAAAAGCTAGTCTAAAGAGCATGTGGAAGTAGGGAGTGGGAAGGTGACTTTTTTTTTTTTCCCAAACTTGCCTTCTCTTTAACTTATCCTTACTCCACTAATACTAGCTTAATATTATTTTTATGGATTCACTCCTGATTTATTATGACATGAGAGGTAAGATGAGATCCATGTGGAACAGGTAAGCGGAAGATGACTTTAAAATATCCTTACTTTAAAAAGAACGAGAGAGAAAAGAGAAAAGGCTGGAAAAGGTTTTCCCTTCCCTGCTCCCAATAGAATTAGAACAGAAGTTTTCCCGTGGTTGGATAGTAGAAGAGTCTGCCGTACTGATCTGCTCCAAAACATCTTTTGCACGGTAGCAAATTGTAGTTCTCAGCATGTACTGCCAAGGCTCCGTGGGCTGCACTGGCAGGGGTGCGCAGAGCCCCTGCGCAACCGAGTTCCTGACAGCAGCGTTTGGCATGCTGGCTGCAGGGAAAGAGCTTGAGTGGCCTCGGCCATTGCAGTGCCTGGAGACTGGGCGTTGTGCCTTGCTCTGGACCAGGGCACTGCTCTGCCTGCTTGCGTCACAAAGGAAAACTCATCTCTTCAGCAAAATGAACCAGCAGTCCCACTTCCCAGTAGCATCCAGTGTCCAAAATGCAAAACTGTCTATCCCAGTGTATTTATTGGGTACTTTAGTGTCCTTTGCGCAATAAATGTTATTCAGAACTCTGAACATGGGAAATATAATTGCAGTGGATGCTGTCAGGATTTTGAGTGTTTTCCTCAAGCTTCAAATGAGAAGGGAGAAGCAAATTCCTGGATAGTTAAACCTGGCAATCTGTAGTCTACCCCTTAATTAAATTCTCTGCAACCAGTGTGTTTTCGTTGTTAATCAATGGACATTTGTCCTCAGAGGAAACTAACCCTGGGGAGTGTACGAAAAGAGAAAGCTGTTGAGAAATCCAAATGTTAAACAAAAGGCAGAAAAATCAAATTGTCTTTTTTCAAAATAGCTGAACATCATGGCATCTTAATAAAGGGAGTGCTAGAATATGTTCTCCTAATAAACCTCAGTAAAACCTCTAAAAATAACTACACAGATATATTCTAAGTTGATTAGCAGTAATTGAACTGACTTAATGTAGTTGGATGATGTCATGTATAATACTACTCTAAAGTAATTTCTGTAGACAAGCCATTTGAAGTCCTCTTGCAGCCAGCATAAACATCTTCGTGTTGCTAAACTGAGCGCTCAGACTAAAGCGCTCAGCCGGGGAGCTCCGACATCTCACTGGTTTGTTTCTTTGAGCTACTGTGGCTTGCCTAGTAGAAGCAGCTTTGCAACGACAAATATCTCATCTTTGTTTTAGTGAAAATGTGGAAACTGTAATTGTATAACAGTTTAGACCTGCTAGTTGTAGAATAATAATTGAATAATAAATGTTAAAGATGGAAAGGACCTTTGAAAGTGTCTAGTTTCAAAGTTTCCCTCCAGTGTGCATTTCCAGAGTTCTGTCCAACTTGGTTCGACCTGTCCCGGGCAATGAGGACTGTTCCACGGTCTAATTCATCTCACTAGAAGGAAGCTTGGAAAACAATTTTCCTAGGTTTTGGTCTTGGTTTTGCATCTGCTTATTCATTTCCATGTAGATCTGCTCTTGTATTTTTACAACCTTTAAAAGCTTGTAGTTGGTTAATGCAGGGAATATCTTCTTCCAAAATTTTTGTAACTTGGATTGTTGCTTTTGTGGAAATGGTTTTGTAGAGTTGTGCAGAGGTTTTTTTGTTTGTTTTGATTTGTTTTCTGAGGGCCAAGACATCCATAACTGGTTTAAGTACTCAGTGTGGTACAGGGTGTGAGTGTGGTTTCTACAGAAAGAAATTGCTGTATCCTTGGTCTGAGATTTTACCATTTACTGACCTAGATTGCTTTAATTTAGAAGCACCTCTAAGTTTTTCTTCGTCAGATCTCTGTGTTATTAGCCGTTTCCTTCTTTGTTCCGTGGATACCGGGGTATCGGTCATTCTTGTTATTCTTGGGTTGTTTTTGATTGGGGCACAGGTATATCAATTACTGAATATTCATTTTTACTCATTTTGTTGATACAATGGAGAAATTAGACTGTCTGAAACTTGCAGCTGCTGCCCTGCTCTTTACCACATCTAAAGGTCAGGAGCAATAATACCTTGTGAGAAAATTGCATATTTTTTTCAGATTTATTTCTGAAACCACAGGATTTTTTCTTATTAATTTTTTTTGGGGCAGTCCAGAATGGGTGGTCAGTGATTCAGTAGAGCGCTGATGTGCAAATCCTGTCAGCAGTTTGCACTAACCTCCTGGAACTGTCAAAGTGCCAAAGGCACTGTTAGTTAAAAGGCCCCTAATCAAGAGGCCTGGCAAGGCCAGGACAGTAGCTTCTGTTCCTGTATTATTAAATATCAACAGCTAATAGTGTGCTTACTTAGTACTAGTTATTTCTTTAAATGATAGCTCATGGGGGAAGAACGCATCCTGTGGATGAGGGGAAGGGTCATTAACTTCCTCTCGAATAATGACATTTTAGGAGCAGGCTTCAGCCTGCCCACATTTTTCCCCTTTCCCCGTTAGCCTTTGAGGAGACTTCCTCTTGCTCTCGTATGTTGTTTTGCCAACCATCCCAAATCGCCTGCCCAGAGTACTTAGCAGTTCAGTGTTCCCAGAGGGCCTGCGAGATGTTTTTCTGGCTCCCACTGGAGCAAGGACCTCCAGGATATCTGGCTGAACAGATATCCTTTTAAATAAACTTCTGTTCTCTGTGCGCCTGAGTGACATGTCGGTTGTGACCTCCTGCAGAATCAGATGCGTGTCTTACAGGTTTGAGAGTTGCTGGTGAAAGCTATTGTCTTCCTAGGAAAGGAATGCCAGCATGACAAGGATTGACAGATTTTGGAGTCTTTCTGTCTCTTACAGACAAGTCTCAGTCATTCAAATCAGGATTGAACCTATAGTGTTTTCAGAGAGGCTGACAATGCCATTTTTATGTGCAACAGTGCACTCTCTATTCATCAAGGAAATGACCACAGAAATGTGTACCCAGCTGTCTCTGTATCAGTAGCATCTATGCATAGCAGCTGCTGATGTTTGCGATGATCATTTCCTATCAGACCCTTCATATTTTGGTGGATAACATCAAAAAAAAGAGTTAAAATCTTGGAACTCAAGGACACCTAAGAGCCAAATTCAAAACTACTTCAGTAGCACCAGTGTTGCATTGCCTTAATCCATGAAATTTAAGCGGGTGTTGGATGACGTTCCCTGCACGGAAGAGGCTGTGCGGTGTGCCTTACAGTCCTCATACTCGGGTATCCCCTGCTGCAGCCTTGGGTCGCGGAGACCAGGGGAGCCCCTGGGGCCCTGCAGCACCCTGCAGACCCCCGGTTACTTCCACGCGCTGTGTGGGAGCAGGGCGGTTGCATCTCCCCAGCTGCTCAGGAGATGCCTGCGGTGCTCGCTGCAGAGTGCGCCTTGGCCATTAGCAGATCTCGTCTGAGCCAAGTCCTACTCTAATGCTCTGATTTTTTTTGTCGTTTTGTTTTTATTTTTAAATCTTTGTATCTGCTTTCATAAAGAGACTTAAAATTTTTTTGAAAATAATTTTTGTACAATTTTACAAGAGTCACAGCAAGAGAAGAGGTGATATCGCAGCCAGGGTTTTAATCTATTATTTATTAGACCTGAGTTAAATGAGGTGCCTGTGACAAAGCAGGGTGTGTGGTTTTGGTTAAGTCCCCTAGGTCCGCTGGTATGCAGTGTATTAGGACTGTCAATGCAAAGCAGTCTTAGAGAGGAGCTTTGTATTTGGATCATAACCCCCCTTGCTACTTCCAGCTCCTCTTTGCAAAGGCATTTATGTCCTTAAAAGCACAGATTGTGGACGGATTAGGTCGGTACTGAAGACACATCTGTGTTAGAGATTTTACCTGATGGAAATAGTTTTGCCAGCAAAACCCATTTAGATACAGTCCCTAACCTTTCTGTGCCCCAGTTCTCCAGGTGTAAAATGGGGATAAGATCCTTGACAGCTCAAGGAGGAAGTGGGAATGCATTAAAACATGGGGAGACCACTCAGTATTACAGCGATGGGCAGGGATTCTCTAACAAGGAGATACTATTGCACGTTTATGTTTTCAAGGGCTTGGGAACACTCATGCACACAGGAACCACACCACGTAATTTGCGTTGGTTATTCTATGAAAACCTTCTTCAGGAAAGAAGCCTTTTGCATCTTAGAATAGCTTATAACTGTTGTAGAACTGCACATCCAAACTGTCTTATGCTTTTCTGATTGGGCAAGTAAGTATTTATCAACCTCATGTTGGAAATGCTTTTTCTTGTCTGAAGTCAGATGTTGTGAAAAGAGCATAAAGTCTGTGAAAAGTCTGTGAAAAGAAATACGCTGGGGACTTAAAATCTTTGCTTACTCTGCCAAACAAATATGAATGCTTAAAAAACATTTTTTTCTTACTATTCACATATTATTAAACCATAGGAGTACTCAGCCAGTTGGCATGAAAAGTGTTTGATCGTTTTATGCTGCTGGGGTTCAGACAGGAGGAAATGTGGACTGGGAGACCTTGGACAGTGCGATTCTTTGTGGGTATTTTGGATCCGCAAAGTGGCAGTACCCCATCAGACACTTGTCAGAAACATTATTTTTTCAGAAACCTTAATGCCCTCTTTCAATGAACGTCACTTCTTTGAGGACAGAAGTAGGATACTGAAAACTTAAAGGGGATTCTCAGGGCAGGAACAACATTTAAGCTCAGATTTGCCTTTTTTTCCAACCACCTGACAATGTGCACAACCAAAGGAAACTGAAATGGTCCAGCCAACGGTGTGAGATGATCCAGGAGGCCACTTCAAGTGGGTTTTTCAACCAATTGTTAAAGCTTCCAGTCCAGGCTTTGCTTCCCAAGCTATTGAAGCCTCCTCTGTTAGATCAGTGACTTGGAACAGTGATCAGTGCAGTGGGCTTTGCATTTGCATGGTTTCCTGACAGGAGGTAGACTTCCTTTATTTCTAAGTGCCGATAAAATCAGGACTCAATTGCTAGGCTCCCAAGCCTGCATCCGTGTCAGCCATCTATTAGTAGCATGCCTTCATTTTCTAAGGTGTTTAGGCTGATGCTAGAATGTCTCCAGTGCACCTCACATGTCTTCTTGACAAAAATCCTAGTAAACTATTCATTTACTTTGACCTTCTCTTTTTCCATTAGTACTAGCTAACCAATTTGTTTTGTCAGTTTTTTTCCCCCCAGTTCTGTGAACAGCTGTAGTAGTTGTCCTTACATGGAAAAATGGCAAATTTGTAGTCATTACAAATATAGTTCAGAGATTGAAATCTAAAAAAGAGAAAAAGTTCAGCAGTATGCTTCCCATATTTTTAAGAATGTTTGGGAAAATACAGACAAAACTTGGGGCGCAGTTATATTGAAGTAATATATACTGATTAAACAGAGAGACACTTTTCTACTTAGGCATAGTAATTGATGATTTGTGTTTGTGGCCATCTAACTGTACAACAGTATCTTTTTGTATGATGCCCCACTAGAACTGTAATCTTTGCAATCACCTAGAGGTTTTAAGAAAATGAAGAACAAATTATTTGAGTAGAGTAGCACGCAGACTATGGCGCTTGCCTACTTAATCTGGTGTTGTAGTATCAATAAGGATTGATTTAATGGTATTTTCCTAATAAGAAATGTTCAGGAAAGCAGTTTCCCATTTTTTCCTAGTATGTTGTCCAGGAAAACAGAATTGGAATGAATTCTGTTAAAGTTACTGGAAAAATCATGTCTGCTGTCCTCCTGGAAAGAATAATGGCAAATTTCACTGGGACATCTGTTTGGTTATTTGAAAAAGAAAAAAAAAAAAAAAGAAAAAGTTGACATTAAGTTAACTAGATTTTTTTCAGAGTGGTTATTTAGAATATTATTTGATTGAAAATAAATATTTTGGATTTTAATTAAAAGTGCATCCAGTGGTTTTCTGGGTGCACGTGGTTATACACATGCAGGGTAATAAAAGGTCATTGTTGTCTTACTTAGCTGCTCCTTTGTCACACAGTTTTTTATTCCATTCATGGGAGAATAAGTAGAGAAAATGTAATAATAAATCAAACTTTATTGTGGTTAATGCCTTAAACATTGGAAATCATCTGGAACCTGTGATCAAATTACCAACCCACTATTATCATTATTTTAAGTTCCCATTTGCTGTTTCCATGTAAATAATGATGAGCAATAGGGAATCAGTACATTACTTAGCACGTTTGTTAGCAATTTTTCCTTTCGATGGGATTGAAAAAAAAAAAGGAGGAGGGGAGGACCTGGGTGTCTGGAGGTAATGCTGACTTGGATTAAGATAATTCCATTTGGAATGTTCCAAGGAGTGAAGTACAGGCCCAAATTAAACTGTATGTAGATTCACCCTTTTTTTAAGGTTGAAGCAACACAGGGATTAAAATTTTTCATATCTCCCTCTTGAATTGTGGTAATTTCATGAAATTGCTCTGCAACTGATTTGTGCAAAAAACGAAACCTCTCAGTCTGAAGTCTGATACAGATCTGTAACTCTGAGAGCAAATTTGTATACGTGGAACTCGGTATCATCTCTTAACTCATTTCAAAATTTTTAATTAAGGCATCTTTTTTAGCTCACTTGTGATTTCAGAAGCTTATTCCCACTAGTTTGCTAGTCTGTCTCTTGCCTTTACCAGATTTATGTAGCAAATTATGCTCAATATAAAAATACATTAAATAATTTGAAGTATTAAAAATTTCACATGATCTGGCCAATGAGAATAATTTTTAGATGCTTAAAACATATTTCCAAAAACCACTTCACGAAATTCATGAAAGTAACCTAACAGTCTCCAAACTCATGATACTTCGGAGGGGAAGCTGTCTGTATTTTCTGGAGTCAGTGTTGAATTGTATTGCAGATAAATCATTGGAAATTCTAAGAGTGCAGTCAACCTACTGAAATATTATCTGAATTCCTTCTTAGATGTTTGATGAGCACTTCTACTTGAAAGTGAGAAAGGTGCGTGGTAGCTATGTAGACTGAGTTTTGAACAGCTTGTGGTTGCAGTTTCCCTGAGTGAATTGCTGTCTTTCAAGGTCTATTGTCATGGTGAAGTTTGTTTTAGAAGAACAGCTAGTTTAGATTTTAAAGAAGTCATGATGGAGAATCTGCATTGTATCCAGATAAGGTTTTCCATTGTTATCTTTGTGCTAAAAAAATGAATCCTGTTTTCTCTATCTGTGCACGCCCAGTTGTTGGATGTGCTTAATCTTGGTTTACTAGTTTCCAGTATTTTGTTTTGTCTTGTAGTTTCTGATGGTTTCTGTTGAGTTATTCATTAATACATCTTTGGCATAAAAGCACGTTCATAGTTTTTTTTAGTGCCACTGCCCGATTTAAATGTTGCATTTCCTCCATGTGCTATTTAGTAGGTATCCAAACAGATTGTAGAGGATTTGGATGTTCTGTCTATTGTTTGAAGTACAAGAGCTGTAGTTTGTTCATTAGGAGCATGAGGCTCAGGGTTACAGATTAACCAGCTGCACTGCCTGCATTCATGTGGTCACAACCTTCCAAATTTACCCCATCATGAGAGGAAGAATTAATTATAGTCCTAATTGACTGTTTCCTTGGATATAAGCAGGAAGGAACTGCTAGGAGGCAAAGTGATTAATCAGTTAAGCTAGTTACATCAATCAAATGTGTGAGAAAGTTCATCATCGCAAAGGCAGAATAAAACAATGTCAAAACACAAAAGCTATCAACTATTTCATTGAGGTTTTGCTGTGTTTCTTTTGTCAATTTTCAGAGGAATTGCAAAGAAGAAAAATAAAAATACATGCAATTGACCCAATCTGTGCTTGACAATCTGTCTGGATTATCGTGGAAGAGGTGATACAGCAATCTGTTCTCTTATCAGACGTTGTGTGTAGTCCTCATTAAAAGACCTTAGCATACGTTTTTCATGCAGATGGACAAATCACATGTATCTGCAAAGCAAATAACTCGGTGCTGCTCTCTCATCAACTCTGTCAGTTGTGCCAATGAACTAGAGTCTCTTGGTTGCAGCCTCAGTGAGGTACTACCCAGATCTAGTGAAACTGTAAAGCTTTAACTCGCAGTTGGCAGCGCCTTGTAGCCCTCCTCCTGCTTCCCCTGGCTGCTGGCCCTTCTTCTCCCAGGGAATGTGTGGCACTTTGAGGGCAAGTGAAAAACTTCTGGAAAATCCCCGTGAACCATGATTATTCTCAACTCAGGGTATTTTGGCTTATTGTAATAGACTAGGTTTTAAGCAGGAGCTTGTGAAGAACAGTTAAGTTTTCCTAGCTTTGGCTGTCAACCTCTGTCAGAGAGGAAGGGAGAAGAGAAAGGATGGGTAACCGCTCTTCTCGCTTGCACTGGAGTGCCTTTCTGTGGGGCTAGACACCACAGATCTGAGTTGTCCATACAGCCTGTCTTCTGGGCAGAGTCTGTTTCAACCCAGCTTGCTCCTTTAGTTATGTACGCTTCTGCACTGCGTCGGCACGGTGTGGGAGGGGAAAAGATGAAATGTGGATAAAAACTGCTTTTGCTGATGTTGCCAATAATGGCAAAGGTCTGTGGCACAAAGGTCCTAGAGCCTCGAGGCACAAGCTCAACACAGAGCATCTGAGTGACTTCCTTCGCTTCAGGGGGACCACTCGTGCTTATATTTAGCCACATGAACTGCATTTCCAGGGCTGGAAACTTCGTTGTGGTGCATTATTTTAGGAAACGATCCAGTTTCACTCACTTTTATCTGTCGATAACTAGAAGCCCAGTTCACATGGAAATAGAAGGCTTTCTGTTTGCCTGAGCTCTGGAGTGCTGCAGGTGCCAATCTTGTGACAATTCAAAGAAAGCTTGGGAAATAAAACTGCGTAGAAGGTTAGGGGGATGTGAAACTATAAGAAAAACAAGACTTCTATAAAGTTAACAACAGAAAAACTAATTATGATTTTCTAACGTCCACTGGATATAACCATGTGTTCAGACATAAAGTCTGTACACGCTATATGAATATCTAGAAAACAGCGTACGAGCAGTTCTGCTAAACAGTTCTGGATTGTAGCTGAAAGATTAGGGTTCAGTCTGTTTGTGTGCATCTGTTTTACTACTTTTCTTTGACTTTCCCAGATGTGTATTCATGCTTATGAATGAGCATGTACCTAGTCTAGTCTGTGGAAAACCAATATGAAATGTAAGTGATGAGATGTAAATTCCTTGAATCAGAATAGAAATATGAGCAGTATTAATCTTGTCTTTGCTTTGTTTCCGCATTTTTAACATTGGACTCTGTAATGATTGATATGGTGAATGTTAGCTAGCAGCTTCACTTACGAACCTTCCAGGATAAATTAATTGTTTTAGAAACCAAGGTATTCTACATTCTTAAGAAGAGACAGATTTAGTTCAAATTTTTCTCTGGAAGAAACATGATTACAGTTTAAAGAAGTAGTTTAGGGTTTTTTCTGATTATAATTAATATCTATGCAGTGTTATTTGTATTAGCATATATATTTATTAAATGTGGATTTTATTTTTATATGTTTGCTTTTATAAATATCAAATCCATAGCTGCATTAAAAAGTTGCTACTTTTAATCTTTTAGTGTCATGCTATGTCTTTGGCAGATGGTTCTCATTTTGTAAAATGAAACATTTTGAGGAAGGTCATCTTTCACTTGTGTACAATTTTCAAAATTTTCTTGAATCAAAGGTAAAATCTAGAAAATAATATTAGGAGTGTAAATGTCTTTGGTCAAAATGTCTTTTGGCTAGCATTCTTTTGGGCTCAGTGTAAAAGAGATTATCTGAAGTAATTGGGCAAGTGGCTCTAGGTGGCCTTACTTGAGTAAGAGCACTGGACCAGGTAGTCTCCAGAGGTCCCTGCCAACCTCAAACATTCTGTGATGTGCTGTTTTTTAAAAAAATCTATATCACAAGACAATGGTTTCTGAACAAGTGTCATCTGTTTGTACCTTCTCAATTTTCCTTTAAAAGTGGAAAAGATATTGATAACTGGATATGCTTGAGAGATGGAAGAGGTGTCTCAAAAATGGACCAACATATCATGACTAGGATAATGCTGAGGAAACAGAAATATAGTCTGCAGGTGAGCAAGCCACTTTACTCTGGATCCGAGCCGTATGTTCCATTCTGTTCTGGACCTCAGCCTTATGACCATAGGGGTCTGCTATATAACTCTGTCTCTTGCTCTAGAAGAGAGTTATATTTTGCTCATACAGCTGTATAAGTTGATTTACTCTGCCTTTATTCAGAGAAAAGTGAATTAAACCTGTAATGAATAAATCTAATTTTAAAATTACTTTGTTGATCATCACTGCAGCAACATGCGAGATCCTTTCTGAGGTTTGCCAACCAAATATATAAAGTACAATACAAAATAAAATATGTGCAGCTAGGCATTCTCATTTTGAAAGCCAGAGCAACACGATATTTGTAAAAAGTGGTATTTTAGCAAAATTGGGTCAACCAAAAAGCTTTGAGTAGGTCCACAAAGTCTTTATGGCATCCAATAAAAAAATAGTGGTTTTAATGTTATCTAGACTGACTGACTCCGCTGGGCTTTTTGGTAAAGTACTGTTCATTCAAATGGATGGGGGTCATTCAAGAATTACAATTGATGTGCTACATTAATTTTGGTTGAAAAGGGAATATTATCCAACCTTAAAAACAAAATATCACTGAATTACAGCTGCGGAGAAAGACATTAAATGCATTAAACTCTTAGAATAGTGCTAATAGTCCAACTACTGTTTTGAACCTGAATTCTGGACAAAGAAGTTCAAAACAATTTATATCATTACCCAGGCAGTAGGAGCTTTTAAATGTGTTTTTCTTAGCATAAATTCTTAAAACATAGCACTTTTTCATTCTTTTTGACTAAAAGTTTTTATGCAGCAGTTCTCAAGCATGTATCTTTCTCTCTTTAGGTGTAACCCATACTCTCACACATTTATGTCATTGTGGATATGCTAAAATATGTCATCTTACCCTGTCTGCAAGTATTTGGAAAGTGTTGCCTGCAGTCTCGAACCTGGTGAAGTCTGTAGGGTTCTTGACCTCAGCAAGTTTGGATGAGGCCAGCGATTGTATTAAAAATAGATATTTTCATAAGGTGAGCCTGCAATGTCAGTTGATCTGAGTCTGTAGTCTGGTACAGGCTCAGCATTATTTACACAGAAGCATGAACTCACGTGCATTTAACCTGTGGTCTCTGAGGAGGAGAGCTGAAGCGCTCAGTGTCCGGGCTGTCCTTTGTGAAGTTGGGACAGGCTTGTCACCACAGTGCCAACTGTGGTATCTCCCAGCCAGTTAGCCTATACCTTCCACCCAGCTCTTGTCAAACTATTTCCAACCTAAAAGCCAAGACTGCTGATGATAAGCTCCTGATCCATAAAGCTTGAAGCATATAGGGAAATTTTTGAGCCCACTGTGCGTCCTTTATAGAGGCATAGTTGTCAGTCTGTAGTTTTGAAGGTTCTCTTCCAGCAAGACTGGTGAGGTGGTGGGCTTGAAAATTAGTTAAGTGTTAGCAAATAGCAGGTCTACTCCTATGATTATCACCCTTATATATTGTTACCCAGATTTCCATCCTCAATTCAACGCTAACTATAATCCGTGTAACTAACCATCCGATGCTTATTAGTTGTTTTCTGTCTTTCTGTAGCACCATTTTATATGCAAGTATATAAGCGTATGTGGAAAGCCACTAAGTCAGTAAGGGAGGTGTTTGCATCACAGGGAATGAGACTGTAGACTGAGTTCTTCCAGTGCTCTTGACATTTTATGTTTATTTTTTATATAGTATAAAAATCTTGTATGTGTGATGCTATCCCTAAAAACATCAGTGCGGAGGACACCTTTGGAGTGGATCAGGTAGCCTTCAACTAAATTACTTCCTACAATTGTCTTGTCTTTCAGTGGACTACAGTATTTGCAGCATTAAATGGAACTGATATGCTGAAGTATGTGGAGACAGACCTATGGTAGAGTATCTCCAGAGGAACGGGCAGAGTGGCATGAGGCTGCCAGGCTTTGCTGGCAGTTTCTTTGTATCAGACACTGAGAGGCAGGGAGGTGTTAATTCTAATTGTGTCCCAAATGCACAAGTCTGTTGGGTTAGCTGAGCAAAGGCTTCTCCAGTGCATGGAAATGTATGGGAGGCCAGACCCGTTCTAATAACATACAAAAACTGGGGAATGGTCACTGGAAACAACAGTGCCTTCAGACTGATTCATGCAAGCCCAAAACCAGCATCTTACATCTTTCCTTGAAATCAATGTTTATTAAATTGGTAATTGCTTTAAAAGTGGAGAAATATGCAAGGGACTGACACTTATTTACTTATTTTCCTCCTGACTGCTTTCATCTTTGCCAGCCGGTGTGTGGGAACTTCAGCGAGTGCCAGCAGAACTTGTCAATGTTCATTCCAGAGTAGAGCAACAGGAAAGCCACAAAATACTTTTAAACAACTTTGACGTTGCTTTTCTCACATTGAAGTCTCATTAGAAAAGTGAGCAGCTGTCCAGTACATTTTGCTGTCTTTCACTCAGAAAAATATTAGTGCATCAGCAAAAGAAATGCGCTCTAAATGTAGGTAAAAACTGACACTTGTTGGTTAATGCTCTGGGAAATAGCGTTAGTGCTCATCAGAGAACCTCTGAGACATGAAGATTGATTGACACTGGGCATTTTATACTGCAGCCCCAAACTAGGAGAATATTATTCAAGGAAGTTCCTAGGCTTAGCTGACTGTTGTACGCATTTTGCATCATACATGTAGGGGTAGCGTTTAGAGTCAACGTGGATCCACATGAAAACTGAATTTGAGTTCCTTATTTTCAGTAAGGTCTGTTTTACAAAACGATGCTTTATGTCACCTTTTTTTTCTGGAAGAATAATCTGGAGTTTTGCTCAAGTTTTGAATACAAAGATATACAGATAACATTTTGTTATATTTCCTTCTTGTTCCTTTTCTCCCTTTTTTTTTTTTTTTTT
>JAAGAY010135354.1:0-14658 GCA_011801015.1 Ardeotis arabs
TGAGGGGACGGGGGCGGCGGTGGCTGTGGGGCGCTGGAGGACCTTGCGCTGAGGGAGCCGGTGTGGGGCTGCGGGGCGGTGGGCAGCGCTGGAGGGGCGATGCTGGGCTGGGTGGGGCGAGGCCCCGCCGTCCGCCCCCCGCGGGGAGCTCTTAGCCCACGCCACACGTGCCTGCGCTTCCTCGCCGGCCTGCCGGGGCCGCGGTGACAGCAGCCGGTTTGGCTGGTTCCGGAGCCCTGTGCTCGGGCTTGCCGGGCTCATTCCGCTCTTCCATGGCTTCATCCCCTCTCCCGCCGCCGCCGCGGTCCCGGTTGGATGGGGCCGGCTGCCCGTCGGGCTCTGTAAACTGGGAGGCTGGTGGGGAGAGCGGGTTCGGCTGTGGCAAGGTGCCAGGCACAGCATCCCGAGTGGGCTGGGGTCCTCCCGCATCTCGTCTCCCACCACGCAGAGCCCTTGGGTGTTTTCCTGGTTCGTGAGGAGCAGGTCGGGACGTGTGGGTCTTGGATGCACTTTCCCCTCGAGTCTTACCCTTAGAAGATGTAGCGCCGTGCTTAGTTACTGGTGGCTTGAGGGGGTCATTCTGGAGGGAAGGGGTTTCACGATCTCATGATAAAGCTGACCTGCAGTTCTCAGCATCCCACACTTACATGCTGATACGTTACCTGTGAATGATTTGGCATATAACTTACCTTGGCGTGTGTTTATTTTATATCTGCTCCCCATGCTTGTGTCGTTTTCAAAGCGACTCATTTGCAGGTGAGCTGCTCCTGCATGGCCCCACGGTTCCAGGTGGCTCAGCCAGAGCTTACTGCCATCTTACAGCCAGCGTTAGACCCGTGGGATCCCCAGGCAAAGGCTATGCTCCAGGCCCCGCCGGTTTTCCGCTATAGCACTGGGGCTGCTACCTAAGGCCGTTCAGTGTTCTCTTTTCTGTGCCTCAGCAGTCATGGGGCGCAAGGTAGTTGTTGCTGTTACTCACATGTTAATGTGGCTCCTGCTGCATTTCAATCAGGAGTTAGTTTTCCCTTTCATTATAACATCTCTTTATGTATGTGTTTCAAATAACGAAAAAAAAAAGCCAACGCCACAAAAATGTCTTCCAAAACATAGTGTGGGGAAGAAGGTTTAGTCTGTGACTGTATATGTTCATGATTAAAAACATGTAAAAATATGACCGTGAAATGAAGACTCTTTCCTCCCCACCCCTTCACTTGCTTACCCAGTGTGCTGAATGGGTAGGGCTTTATGGAAGTTCACAGGTTGCTCTGAGATCTTTGAGCAGAAAGATTTTAAAACATGTGATATCTGTATTAATATGTAGGAAGAAGAAAGAAAAGAGGTACAAAAGAGGAAATGCCTTTATGCCTGCTGCTTTGCAAAGGATTTTACTTAAAGAATCAAAATATGCATGTAACTGAAACTAGCCATGTCAGAGAGTGATTTTTCTTGAGTGTGTGTCTGTGTGCACCTGCTACAACATGTAACAAGATAGCAAATTAGATACTGAGGAGGAAAAGTAAATAACTTCCCCCCCTCCCCAACGGCAAAGTATCTTAGCCTAAGGAATGTGTAACTGTTATTACAAACTTCTCTATTTACATACTGAATGTAGAATGGCTGAAAAAATGTGCAGAGGATTAGTAGTTCTTGGTTTAAAATGACAGGGTTTTTCTGCCTGGCCAGTCCATATATGTGCTAGAAGATTTTCTGTCTGTGCCGAAGTGCATTAAAGCTTTGTGTGTACTGAAGGTAGAGGAATGTGTTGGATGAAGCAGAAAAGCTAGTAAATGTGACTTCAAATGTCTGTATGTTTAGGGATCAGGACAGAGATTTCATTTGGAAAAAAAAAAAAAGAGTTTTGTGTAATATGTATAGTTTCTTCTAAAGAGAAGATCTCAGCTTTCTAGTAAGGGGCAGAAAACTATGTCTTGTATCCCCATCAGGGAGGTGTACTGTAGGAAATAAGCAATTACATTTCTCATGTGATTATACTGTAGGAAGGAACAGTGCCCTTATATGCTGATTGCTATGACTTTTCTAAACCTGTGGATTTCCTGTCTGAGCTGTAGGCTGTATGTTTACCATCTTCTGAATGTGAATATCCAGGACAGCCTTTATTTACCGTGCTTGAGCAGACTGGATAATTCCTTTAGTGTTCCTCCCTTTATCCTTTTAGCCCCGTTGAAAGTTTTTCTTGGGAGTGACTGAGAATATTTCAAAATAGATCTTCCTTGAAAATAGATCACTCTATCTTGCCAATATGGTTTTTCAAAACTGCTTTTCTTTCTCTCTCTAAAACATTCAGGTCAAATGTTGACTCTGTATGTTGAATGCAAGTTTTCTAGTGTTTGAACATGATGACCACGAATGAATGCAGCTCTTGTTTAATCTTTTGGCATTCCTTAGGACTACTGGCTCTGCTGGCATGTATACAAAGTAACGCGCTGGAGTCCTTATTGGACTGGCATGTTTAGAAATGCCTCGGATGGATGGTGTTTTGTTATTTAATGAAAGGCAATTATATACTGCATTAGCTGTAATCTCAGCTGCCCTCAGCTAGATGCCAGTTTCTGCTGGAGCAACCATTTCGTTCTTGACCAGCAGGACTGAAGCCAGCTCTGTCAGCAGCATGGTCCTTGATGATTTCAAACATCTACTAATATGTCTGTGCTTGTCCAGGTGTCTGTCCTCTACGTGCGTTTATTTTTTGCAGAGCGGTGTTGCACTCGCGTGACAAATAGTGGTACAACAAACCCCTAGAAATATCCACGAATCTGCTGTCTAGCTCCTGCTCTTCAAAAGGCTGGAAAGGATTTAGAAGATGTATCTAAGATCAGACTGTACAAGTTTCTGCACCCGCCTAACTGTTTTCCACCTGGAATGTCTCATCAATTGTTGTACAAACTCAGACAGGAGACTTTGGGGTGAATAGTGCTTTCAGTCTACTGTTCCACGCAGAAACACCACTAAAAGCTATTCCGTTTTCCTGATCTTTACAATCTTACTGCCTATATTTTTTGCTTATTTTGAGGAGAAATTGCAAGACAAAGAAACTTGGTATTTGATAGAGTTGGATTATCTGACACTCTCATTCCACTTCTCTGCTTGGCAGTGGCATCCACTCAATCACAGCAGTATTTATCTAAGTTCTGTATTTGTACTTGTGCTTTATTATATGCCAGCCGTGTAGCAGTCATGGTGCTAATTTAAAAGGCTAAGAACATGGAGAGCTAAATAGGGATTGCTGACTTGATATTTTCAAAGAGTGTGAAACAGTTACAGTTTCACCCAAGTCTATCAAAATTAACTTCTTAGTATAAAAAGCAGCATCTTTGTTTCAGCTGTTTCACTTGAATTCTATTAGGGAGAAGCCCTGTGTCTTGGTTTATGTGCATCTGCTTTTGAGGCTGACAGGAGATATTTTTCTTCTCAAACTTTTGTTTAAACTTTAGATCTCAAATAACTTAAACTTGATGCTCTACTGTTCCAAAATTGTAATTGTTATTGTGGACTGAGTGCATTTACTGAGATGGTTGAAGTGTATTATCATCAGAAGTCAGTAAGGACAGTCAAAGCAATTACCCTTCTTGTTAGCAAAATGGAGGGCTTTGGGGAAAGGCAAGAACTTCCTTGGAAAAAATGTAGGAAAAGCAGTAAGTATTGATAGTGGCCTTACCAGAAGAGGTGGCAATTTACTTTCTCAGTTAAAACTTTCTTTACTTCTCAATCCTTGACTCATTCTGTAGAGAATGATGTGTGCTTAGGAGGATCATGTGCTTTCTGATCTTTTAATAGACTATAGCAGTGACATTTTCATAATGCATGTGTACAGTGACAACTTGAAGTGTTAGAGTTCACATCATATTTTCTGTCTCTTTTTTTTTTTTCCAAGCTTTTTAACAGTTATCAGCTCTTCCTTATTAATTAAAGATGTGAATCTTTTTAAAAAACGTGAACAGGCTGTGTTTAGAAATAGCAACATGGATTGAGAAAAAATTACTCACAAATTACTAGCCCAAAATAGGTTTTTACTGTTACAGACATCCTCTCTTACTTGTGCTTCGTGTTCAGCAGTCTAAGTCTTTGTGTTTCAATGGTATATTTTTTTTTTACTGAGGATCTTGAGGCATTCAGGAATCTGAATGAGCATAGCAAGTTGTAGAATGATAAGATGAGGTGACTTAAAATATCCTTGATGCAGAATTAAGATCCATAAGCAGAGCAGAAGCTTTAATGAATGATCTTCCTCATAGCTTTGCTGTAATATCTGACTGATGTTTGAGGTCCTAAGCCTCTTACTATCTTTGATCTTGTTCATCTTGTTCTTAGTACAGTTTCTTAGTTATAGGAATTTACCCTGCCTTTTCCCTTTCCCAAGCATACGCAGAGAGAATCCTGTTTATCCAGTTTGCAGTGAATATCCTGCACTTTCCGAGGGAGAAAAACAGCCATGTGTCTTATTTAGCAATTTAGCAATATCACTAAAACCCTCTAATTTTCAGTGGATTTACATCTCATAATATTATTCAAATTTTATATTATCTCCAAACATACTGCTAACCTGCTGCTACCAAGTGTATTGATGGCAGTACTTTGGTTTTTCCATTTTGCTTTAGAAATTAGTTGATCTGATCTAAAGTCATTGGGAGAAACTCGAGACTATTTGAACACAAGTCTCCTTCCTACTCTTTGCCCTACTTCTGTGAAACTTGTGAGAATATAATATTTGTTTTGAGAAATGTCCCGCTTTTTAATTTATTTAGTTGAAATTACCCAGCACGTTTAAAATCAAAGGAGGAATAGAGATTTGTATGCAGGCCTGGCTGCCATAAAAGCCCTGATGTTGCAAGGTAATCTGAAAGTCTTTGGTCCTGAATACGCTGTGGATCTGTGAACTGACACAACAAACAGTGAGTGTCATCTCCATGGTACAGAAGCACAGCGTCTGCTATCTGTCCCAGTTAAGAAACAACTCTAAGGTTGCTGGTTGAGCTCTAGAATAGCCACGTCCTTAATGAGGGACAGCATTGTGGGGCGCTTGGATTGATTCCCAGACAACAAATTTTGTTCTTCCCCAGTCCCTCTAACTGTGCAAGAAAGTAGGAATGTCTTCTGAGCTCTTAAGGAAACAGAGATTCACTCTTTGAAGTTACAGAAAACCAGTATCTATTTATGGAGATGTCCTTATACTGTGATGTGATGGCGCTTGATAGCGGGATGAGTGATGACAAGGCGTAGTGTTTGCATTACGGCGTTGGGACTGTTCTGAACATCCTCTGGCTGCCTTTGTTTCGCTGAACCTACTAGTTGCTTCAGACTAAGTAATGTTTACCTAAACAAATGCACTCTAAAAGAGAGTTGAAAGATTTTTTCAGGATCTCCGCTAGTGATCACATAGATATGATTCAGTTTGAGTAATTTGTCAGCCACTCTTTGTTTCAAGTTCTGTTCATCAAGTCAGTGACACTGTCAAAAGAGCTGTGTCATACCAGTGGGCATACTTCCCAACTTATTACAAGCTTTTGGTTTGGTATTTTTATGATTGCAAAAGTAAACTGTATTTTGAGTTAGACTAAAGACAAACTAAAACTTGCACGCAACAGTAATTTCCTGGCATAGTCCTGGTGGTGACTTTGAAGGCACTTCAGAAGAGCAAATGACTGCTTTCATTCCGTTAATTTAATAGTTATGCCTAGTTAAAATAAAGAGATGCACTTCTTCAATAATCTGTGCCTTATAAAAATTGTATTTATATTAAGAAGACAGTATGCAAAACTGAAGCTTTGTGCTTTATGTAGGTGGGGTGTTTGCCTTTGTGAAGCGTATACCTCTCTAGAATTTATATGATGGTTATATTGGATTGGGCTGGAATGAGTTGAAGTAGAATGTTGTAGAAAGAATGATCCTATACAATCTAGGGGATGTTCTTGCTTATTTTCTTGTTAAATTTTTATTTCCTATACCAGTATCTGCAAACAACAGATCTGAGAGAAAAGTCTGGATTCCTCTTATTTTTTTTTTCCACTTGGTCAGCTGAGTTTAAAATGCAGATTTTTTTTTTCCCCCTACCTTTAAAAGCGAGGTACAAAATACTGGTTTGATAGGCACATAGCAGCCCATTTATTTTGATGCTGGCAGTAAGCAGAGCATCTAGTAAGCCAAATAAATATGATCTGATGGGACTCAGCATGATAAACATTGAATTAAATGATGCATATGATTTTGGTGTCTTTTCTTATGGTAGCAATGTACCTGAAGAATATATTTAGATCATTGTATTAGTTGATTAATTGACATCAAAATCCATGGTTTCTCGGAGACAAAATAATAGCGGTCATATTTTTAAATGCTCTCTTTCTTCTAATTGCTATCTGTTCAATGAGTAATCAAATGTAGACTACAAAATGCCAACCCTTATTCTACTGAAATCTTAAATTCTTAATTCTGTGTCTTTTCTGGTTTATATATAAATTCTTCCTTAAATTCTGTTCATTTCAACTTAAATGATACCTGAAGATGCCTCTGTAATCCCACACTCTCTAATCACTGAACAGTACAGTTAAATTCTTGAGCAACATTCAGATAATCAATTTGGTTTAACAGTGACTACTACAGAGGCTGTTCCATCAGTGCCGTAATAATTTGCTGTTGGTGACTTGCTTTGTTCTCAAATGACTTGTTACTTGCTACATGGCTGAACTTGCTACTCATTCAGTAAATGCTTTGGAGCTGACAAAACGTGCTGAATTTGCTCTAAGTCATGAGCATTAGGCTCAGAGAGAAGTTCACGTACCGTTTCAGTAACTGGCTTCAGTGGCTAAATGCGAAGAGACCTTGATGTGAATTCATAGCTCAAAGTGGTTGTATTTAAGTAGTAAATGACTAGGAATACGAAGCGCGCTGCATCAGTAGAAGAGAAGTTCTGAAAAGTTAACGCAGGAAGGCTTCCAAATCCGTCTTTTTGGTTTAACTACTTGTCATTGTTACAAAGCTAACTTTGAAGCTTAGTGTGACATTTACAATGGATACTGTGTGCAGTGGAATTACTTCATTGTAAATGTAATCCACAGCTTGCAAAATGGTGATTCAGTCTTTTTGGTTGCCCAGTGTGAAGTATCTCCAGTAGACCCAGCATGCAGCAGAGGAGGCATCGTGATCAGGAAGACTGTTGTTCCAGGATACGGCTCATCCCCCTCACTCTGGGTGTGCTGACACTGCAATTTTCCAAAACATAAGAAACCTGGCTGCATGATATGTAGTTAGTGGAGGACTATACTTGTATTCCTCCTTGGAAACAAAAGAAGATGGTAGCCACAGGAGATGTGTTCAGGGAGGGTGTTTGAGCCTGTCTGCCCTCTGCAATTTACACCTCTGCTATGTCCACCTCATCCAGAGTTGTTTCAGTAAGGATGTTGGTGGGTATGTCCCAGTCTGGTCAGTTTGTGGGTCTGCTGTGGATGAGTTAACCTCATTCCTGTCTGAACCTTTCAGAAGTTGGTCTCTGTGATCTGGCATATTGTTGCACAGGGAGAAATATTCTTAAAGAACTAGCAAGAAGCAAATAGCAGTGCAATGCAAAGGCATTTATTTTGTTCAGAGCCAAAATGTAGTTGTATTTTTAAATTGTGTGTGAATTTCAAAGGCCTATAAATTCAACTAAAGGCATTATTGTAAGTGCTTTTGGAAAAAAATACATGTATTCACTTTTTACAGAAATGTAATACCAGCCCAGGAGACCACAAGCTCAGCTTTTAGAGCTGTAATAAGAATCAGATCTGAATCATACAGAAGATGCTGTAACGCTTTAAAGTTTTAAGATTGCAATAATGTTTGGAGTTGTAAGCATTTAACTGTGGATGGTCAGAGCTCTTGGAGTAACTCAGGGACCAGAAGAGAAAACTGCAGGTTTAAAATCCAAGTTACTTTCTAGAAACCATTGTAAGGATGTTTGAGGAATGATTCACGAGCCTGTGAGAGCTTGGCAGTAGTGGTATGAACATCAAGAGTATGAAACAGATATTTAAGAAATGCTGTTCAGGCTGGTTTTTCAAGCATAATGCTTCATGTGGTGAGTTTGTTTTTTCTCTCAGGAAAATGATGTTACCAGATTGTGGTGGTCTTTCAAATATATTTTCCATATAACTTTTCTACAGAAGGGATTTTCTGATTCACACGTTCAGAAGAAGTGCTCTCTTTTTTGAGCTTAGAAATGTGTTAGCACTGGAAAGCATTTTCTAACAGTATTTAGTCTCTTAATGGTGTTAACTAAGTTTAATATAAATCTTTTTAATTTTATATGTTTTTTAAGAACTTGTGCATGACTGATAGCGCATGATCATTGATTTAAAAAATAATTTCACTTTATTATACAAATAAACAACAAAAGAAGTGTTCCAGCCTCAAAGAACTGTCAGACTGCATGTGTCTGCATGCAGAAGACGGAGATTATGCAGTCTGGTTTGAGTCCATTCAAACATTCTGCTGCTTTATTCTGGAATGTCCTCTTTGTTTCCATCCCAAATGGGCAGGCAACTTGCTTTTCTCCATGGAAACACTGCATCTGTTCCATGGTAGTCACAAGTAGCGATGTTAACAAATGTTTCTTCCTTAAATTGCCAAGTCATTGTTTCAAATGTTTTATCAGCTGAAACGTTCTACATCTAATGTTGGCACTGCCTCTCCTGAGGAATGAGAGTCTGGTGGTGGCGGCATGCTTGTCAGACATCAACCAAGCTTAAAGAACTATCAGTATTGTTATATTCTTGTCGATTCTTGTCGTGACTATAGGGTTCTTAAGTGGCGATGCTTAACTTTTTTTCCACTTTCTTATTTGTGTTTTCTTTGTGGAGTACTAGTTGTTGAAAATGCAGTCTTGAAAGAAACTGTGGTGGACAGCTGCTTGCTTTCTACTATAGGAATTCCTTTTTTGACAGTTGGAAAATATTCTGCTTTTTTTCGTTCAGGGTTGTGTCACTACATGTTGCTTATTTCTTTTTAATCTGAACCTACCAACAGAATTAATATATATTATCAGATTAGTAGGATTTATTTTCTTACGCCATTGGTTCTCAACTTGTTGCTTATGGATGGCTTTGATCTGTGCACTGCTTCAAGGTCTGTAAAAGGCAAATAAGAAGAATAAGCATATTATCAATCAGCTGAAAGGGCCAATGCAAGGATTCATGTCTGCATTTGAAAATGTGCATTAGTCAGCAGACACACAAAAAATTGCAGTTCATTTGAGAATGTAACACATCTTCATATTGTATGGAATCATGTATTTCCCAGTTATGGCACAAGTGTAAGGCTTCTGTTTAAAATATATATATATTTTTCCTTTTTCTTTTATGCCCAGTTACGGTATTGGTAGAATTTGTGTCTTTCTGAACACTTTAGTAGTATAGATTAGCAGACTGGGCATTTCCTTCGGTTCCTGATACGATCTTTTGAGAAAGTTACAGTTAATGTTATTGCCTATTGGTTATACAGATTATTTTTGGGGAGATCTGAGACAGATTAAAGGAAGGAGAGAGAACAAATCGAGACAAGTAGCTAGCTGCTCTCTCATGAGAACGAAAATGAGGTAGTTGACATCTGGAGCCTGTTAGGAAATGCTGAAGTGCAAAACGCTTAAAATGACTTGATGCAAATTTATGTGCTTTCAGTGTTTTGTGAACTCTATTAGGAAATGGTACTATGAAGGTCCTGTCTTTTTTTTTTTTTTTTTTTTAAGACTGAAAGTTGCATTTTCACTTTGCAGTAAGGCAGTAATTTACTAAAATATGTTGCCTATATTTTAGCAGTTTTTTGAATTAAGCTACGGTTTCAGTAACTCTGAAACCAGGGCACAGGGGATTGTGTTACTTCTGGCCTAGTTGAAGGCCTGTATATCGAGAAAAGCAAATGACACAGCAGATATATAACCCATGACTGGAGAGCAGGATTAAAATATGAATGAGTACCCCGAGCCAAGAAATGCAGTGTTAGAACATTCTAACTTTCTGTTGAGAAGAGGTTTGTTAAACATTTATTAATAAACAATTATTTTAAATCATCAAAAATGTAATTTTGGGGGGTAATATAGTGTTTGGCTTTTTTTAATATACCTATCCTTGCACAGTATAGATGATTACTACCTGTGTGGTGCTGGAATGCTCTTTGGATTAAAAAAAAGAGGTAGTAGATGGAAAAGAATGGCAGAATACTGTAAGACAGCTTCTAGCTTCCTGGTTTTAGGAGACATTCGTTCTTAAGGAGGACTTGTCTTTAGCCCAAATGAGGCTGTTGAATTTCCATAAATTTGGTGTTTGGCACTGCCAGAGAAGACTGTGAACTGACAAGAACTGACCTTGACACTTCTTGCATTTCTGTATTTGTACCAAATCCTTCTTTATTATGTACAGTTTTTCTGTTCCATGGATTTTGACAGGTTGAGGAAAGTAATGGAGGCGTGCGTGGAGATCCTGGCATTGGAGGGGCAGGAACAGGGCCTGCAGCGTGAGATAGCAAGTGTAAAAGAGAGAAAAGGAAGGCTTTTCAGGCCCTTGGTATGTAAGAGTGAAGTGCAGTTTCAGAAGATTTGTAAAACAAAACATGAAAAAAATATGGTGCACTCAGATTTAGCGGGGAGGGTAGATATGTAGTAGGAGGGGAAAAAAAACCCACCAGTGTTCCTGCTGTGTCCAAAGTGACATCTTATGTGATCTTCTAGTTGTTCTCCTGTATAACTGTATGTGTCTCAGTTCTTTCATGGCTGTCATATTTCATGCTTATGCTTCTGCTTTAATTTTTAGAGAGCTAACTCTGCATTCATGTTCATGAACATGAAAGCACTCACTTAAGAATTAACAGTAAACTGGCATACGTCTTGCGAAAACAATGACTACTGAAGAGAAAAATTTCCCCATAACTCTGCAGATGAGTGGATGACATACTTCTGGCAATGCTGGAAAAAAATGCTCAGAGATCTTCACTTCAGAGTTTTCATGGAGCATAACTTAAATTGTAGGCAAACATCATACAGCCAAGGTGGTAATTAATGCTTTTTAAAGTAAAACATTTTTGCAGACTTCTTAGTAAGTGACTTTATAGCAGAAGAAATGTTTCACTTTGTTATTTAGGTTTATCAGTGTACCTGATACTTTATTTTTTTTCACAGTGAATTGATTTTTAGAAGAAATAATGTACTGGCTATTAATAATACATGGAGAATAAAACTTACACTGATACGTAAAAGACATGGCTGGCTTCTCTCTTTAATCTTCCTTCCAGTAGCACAGCAATCTCTCCTTCACTAGTGTGTGTTTTGCCTTTGAACATGCTGTACGCCCAGTATGCGCACCTGGGCGCTGCTAATAATGGTTTGGAGAACTCTGCAATCGGCCAACTTTCTGCCCGCGCGTGTGTGCGGATTGGTGCCAAAATGCTGAGTAAAGGGCAGGACTGAGACCTGTGTTACAGTTCTTGTTTGTCATGTTCTGAGCAAACAGGCTATTGCTACATGGCTGTTTCCTTTTTTTTTTTTTTTTCTTCCCCCTTCAGGTGTTTGTTTACATGTGTGCTTTTTCTTTTTTTTTTAAAGTGAGCATATCTGTTCTGTCAGTGCCTTTTCTAAAAGCTTAGCAAATAGCCAAGCTCTGTTCATGCAGAACAGTTTGTTTTTGAAGATGGTGGGGAGACCGGTCACCTTACAGTTTGGCTTTGGATTCACATTATAGAAAAACAAAAATAATATTTTTTTCATTATAGATGAAAGAGCCTTTCTAAAGCTTTTGTAATCAAAGGAAGATGCCTTCTGTGGCAAAACCCCCGTGACATAGTTCCCTGAAAAGCTTATAGCTGGCTTCCAAGTCAGAGCAGGGCTCTATCCTAGCAACGTAGGGAAGAGTCCCTCCTCCTCTTTCCAGAGGAGCGTAGCTGGGGCACTGCGCTGGGGACTGCCAGCCAGTGTATCTTGTGATCTGAAAGATCACGGACAGCTGAGGTGCGTGTTTACTTGTTCGTTGTCATCATCTAAGTATGTTGATTAATTTTAGTTTTTCAGTTCCAATCTCTCTTTAAAATGTCATTCTTTTTATCCTGAAATGCCTAGTTCTCTTGATTTCTCTTGCAGTTAGCTCTCTAGTCTCAAGTTGTTTTTGCTGGGATATGGCAACACTTAAAAATGTGAGTGAAAACAGTCGGGTGCGCAGAGTGGTTGTATCTATGGGTAATGTCAGTAATGCTGCTAAGGGCTTTGTTTTTCTTTCTTAAAATAGCCTTTTGGTTTAAACTGAGAGACGAATACAGCAGCATTCAGTGAAGTGAGTTATTTTGATGTTTTAGGTTCAGTCTTGATGTCTTTTAATAGGCAATGGCCTTCAAAAGATGAGGAATTGGAAATGCTATCCTGGGAAATGCTTCTGGTTGTTACTGTAAAGCATCTTTTATTGTGCATTTCATACACAGACTATGTGTGTCTATAAAAATTTATTCTGCAGGAGTTAACAAACTGATTTTTGTTTTATGTCTGATATTTTTATCTACAGGTTTATTCCAGAGTTGGAAAAACTTGAATGATATATTTTATCCATGTTTGGAAAAAGATAGTTGCTACAGACAAAGAGGATTAACAGTGGTATTGCACAAAGATGAGTATGTTAAAGCCAAGTGGACTTAAGGCTCCTTCAAAGACCATCAAGCATGGGAGTACCTTGCTGAAAACGCCTGCGTCTGTTGCAGCGGGTAAGGAATATTTAAATAGCTTAACTTTTTGCTTATTCATCTTCTAACAAAAAGTACCTTGAAAGCTATGAGTATATGCTAATTTTACTATTTACGTCAAGGTATTTTTGCTTGTATTTCTGATCTAAAAAAATGTGTACAACGTGCAAAAATTCTGAAGTTACTAATTGGATGTGATCAAGCAGTTTTCTTTGAAAAAACCTTGTCATGATAAAAATGATTGGGTAGTTTTTGAGATGAGACTTGTAATCTTTACAAGATTTTTACCAAAACCTACATTAAATATGTCCAATGTCTCGGTCCTTAGATTTTGAATTATTATACTCCAGGGATTACAGTGTTTTCATAAGAAAGAAAATCTGTAATTGTGCTCTTGCTTTTAGAAATCGTGCTTTTCCAAATGCTCGTTACATTGAAACTGAGTAATAATGCTCTCTGAAATATTAGTGTATTTAATTCCTGTTGCTTTCTCATTGTGCTTGGTTCCAGCTCCAGCAGAAAAAACAGCTCCCAGTGAAAAGACCTCAAGCACAACCACTGCAGATGCACATGAAGAGTTTGTGGATGATTTCAGAGTTGGGGAGCGTGTTTGGGTCAATGGAAATAAACCTGGCTTTATACAGTTCCTTGGTGAAACACAGTTTGCTCCAGGACAGTGGGCAGGGATTGTTCTAGATGAACCAATTGGTAAGAACGATGGCTCTGTGGCCGGAGTGCGCTACTTCCAGTGTGAACCCTTGAGGGGAATATTTACAAGACCATCAAAATTGACAAGAAAAGTGCTGTCAGAAGATGAAGCCAATGGTACACAGACAGCTCATGCTTCTAGAGCTACATCACCAACTTCCACATCAGCTGCTAGTATGGTGTCTTCATCTGCTGCTGCACTTCCCCCTTCAGGAATTCCACAGAAAACGTCACCACTTGCTGCTAAGGAACATTCAACTCCTTCTCAGATCAGCAATCTGTCAAAAACTGCCAGTGAATCTATATCAAATCTCTCTGAAGCCGGCTCACTAAAGAAAGGAGAAAGGGAGCTCAAAATTGGCGATCGAGTTCTGGTAAGATTCCCCTGCAGCCTCTGTGTCTGCTTTTCATTGATAGATAAATTGTAGCTTCTGGTAATATTCAAAACTTTTCTACTGTTTCCTTGGTCAAGGTAATGTAAACTTATGCTCTAGCTTTCTTTTCATTGAGTGTCATCTGCAGACAAGCTCTTTGCATGCAGTTTGGAATACTGTAGGAAGATCGTTGCAGTACCAGGATAAAATGGTTAATGTGGCAGTTTTTAATCTATTATGTTTTGCCAGTGTTTAAAAAAATTACATTTAGTATTTAACAAGATACTTGTAGCTTATCTTTCCATAACTTCAAGAACTGCAGTAATGCTAAATAAAAAACAGGCTTGTAAGATTTCCATGTGGCACTTCTGCCCTATTCAGGGCCACATCTTTAGAAAGCGAACAGTTTAATAATTGATTGTTCCCTGAGCGGTGATAGGCAGCAACAGAAGTAGTCACATAACGCTGCTGATCAGCCAGGAACTACGTGTTCTGTTGGTGATGTGCCATGTTACTTGGCTGCCCTTCCTAAATTCAGAACCATAAATGCTTCTGCTGATGAAAAGTGAGAAACTTTGCCTTGAAACACTAGCCTTTGCTTGAAAAGGCAGTAGAAAGCTGGTGGTACATCGTTTGTTATATTCTTTATTTAAAGGCTATGTATGCAGCATTCAGATATAACCGGAATG
The DNA here is from genome assembly GCA_011801015.1 of Ardeotis arabs. NCBI lineage: Eukaryota > Metazoa > Chordata > Aves > Otidiformes > Otididae > Ardeotis > Ardeotis arabs. The sequence goes on from JAAGAY010135354.1 coordinate 14,474, forward strand.
ATACTTGTATGTCCACGAGATCCACGATCACTGTGACAGAGATCTGATTTTAGCTTTGAATTACTTGCATGTCATTAATCTGAATAATTGTCTTGCTGTTGTGTTGATACAACTTCTTTTTATTTACAATATCATTTTTAAAATTTCCAGGAGGTATAAACAAGGACAGGAATGAATGCCTTGAC
>JAAGAY010135355.1:0-29828 GCA_011801015.1 Ardeotis arabs
AGCAGCCTATGAAGGCAGGCATCTTCTGTAAACTAGTTACCTGGACTCTGAATGATCTATGCAGAGAGAACGTTCAGACAATGCACTGCAGCTATTGAGGAAAGATAAAAACTCCACTATAAAGGGAGCTTAGACTCCCATAATTAAAAAGCTAGAATGAGGCAAGATTAATCCTATTCTCAGGGCCACTACACAAGCCTAACATCGTTAAGGTCCTCAGACGTTAATGGTTAATTCATCTGAACCTTCCAGCTTGCAAAAAATAAACATACCACAATAGAAAAGCTCTGTGAAGGGGGGATAAATTCAACCTTATCTGGTGAATTTTCTACCGATTAAATGGAACCTAATAATTAGCTAATGAAGTCTTCATATAAAGCACTATAATGATTAAAATTACAAAAAAGTGCAACTTAAAAATACACACATAAATGAAAGGATCATGCAAAGACCTAACTTTGTAAGTACTGTGGCTGGGTTTTCCCATCTTGATGATAATAAAGACTATCTTTAAAAATACGAAGAAATCTTACCATACACAGCAAACACATCTTTTATTTCCTTTATAATCACCCTCAGGGCAGACTCAATACCATAGTTCTTAGCCATGGCATGAATATCATTGGAGTAAAGCCTGTTCAGGTCCAAAATCTGAAAGAAAAAAAACCACAGATGCAAGTTAGGACAGCAGTTACTCTGTTTTTCCAAATAACTTAAGCTAAGCTAAGATAGGGTTTTTTCCTAAATTTTTCATTAGCTTAAGCAGCACCAACAGTTGCAGAACAACTAGGCAGCAGCTCAGAGTCAAATACAAACAAAAATGACTCTGGGGATTTACGTTTCAGCTAGTGATCACAGCCTTTTATACATGAATGAGACTACTGGAATCAAAACTCACCACATGAGAAAATGATCCGAAATTAGAAAAAGCAAATAAACAAATAAACAAACCAGCCCAAGCAGCAGAAGAACATTAAGATAATGGAATGCCCAGTCCGTCCCAGCCAGTCAGAACTTGTAGCAAAAGCAGTAAAGAAGATGTAGCATAAACCAATCCTGTGTTTGTAGAGTTACGGGCTAGATGGCATAACAGAACGATTCATCTCCAAGCACTGCAATTCATTTAGGTGGAAGAACTCCCTCAAGTAACATTTAGAGAGACAATAACAAGCACGGTGTGAAATTATCTGTCATTAGACACTGGGCTGCTGCACAAAAACGGATTTGCAAGCTGCCCTTGAGAAAAGGCGATGCTGAGCTCTGAAGACATCTGGGGGTAAAAAGGAAGAGGAGGAGAATTTAAGAGCTGAAAAGGCGATGCCATCACCTCTGCTAAATTTAAATGGCATCCATCATCCACCAAATGCCATCCATAGCATCAAAACCTCCCTAGAATACAAAAGATTGTTCAAGTTCAGGATTATAAATAGATTACGTACATCAGAGTATCTAAACAGCTCTGCAAGGTTTATCCCTTCGGTATGCAAAACGAGTTCCTTCTCTCCGTGCTTATCGGTACTTTCATTCAACAAGCATCGTGTGATTCCCTTCACTTCATGAATGACTGTGCTTCGTGCAAGAGAGGCAAGCAAGGAGGAGAGATCAAAGTACACCTTCATCAATGGAAGCGTCAAGGAAACCTAAGAGGAAAAAAAAATCCAACAAGACAATGTAGTGTTGTTCTGTTAAAAAGCTCGAACATTGGGCTCAATAACCAGCCTACTCTTTTTAGGCAAAAAGTAGACATCTTGAATTACCCTAGTTGTGTGTTTTGGAACATAAATGCCTCACTAGAATTACAGCTGAATGATGCTAGTAAGAACACCACATCCTGGGACCATTCATCCACACTGCTTTCAAGATCTCTGAACAGCTGATTGTCGGGTTTTGGGTGGGTTTTTTTTAGGGGGTGGGGTATGTGTTTGTTGGTTTTTTTTGTTTGCTTGGTTTTTTAAGATGCTTAGACTTTTTCAACAGTCCAGTCATCACTTCTGTTAATAAAGAGCTACACAGGGGTGCATCAAATATTTAAAGATTAAATCCCAATAAACCTGTCAAAAACCTGTTTTTAAAAAGAAGTTTAATTGGGCATTCTGAAAGTTACAGGTTACTAAAAATTCTATCAAGAAGTATATTTGCACTGCCACTTTTCTGTATTAATTTAGGAATCCTGAGACAAAACAGCAGCACTCCGTTGAAAAGATCCATTTGTTATGGGAGCTACATGCAACCACTGTGCAACCGCATGCAGATGTTTCCAGGTGCTACCACCTTACCTCACACCAAAGTTCATTTTCAGTGTCAAACATGTAATCTTGTATTGATGGGTGGCTGTCCAGAACAGCATTTACTCGCAGCTCAACTGACTGAAGTAATCGATCTTTCTCTTTTTTAGTCTGAGACATAAAGGAAAGATGTTGAGAATCATCCCCATCTGCTCCATTCTGGTCTTCTTCAACACCGGGAGTCCTTTCGTCTTTGTCTGAGTCAGCCTCTTCATCTCCTAGATTCTCATAAACGTTTTCTTCCTCATTTTCTTCTTCACTCTCATAATCAACCTACAAAGAAATTATTCTTATCTGAGCCAGAACATGTACAGAAACAAAGTGCACCACAAAGCAGTTTTATTCATGAATATTCTTGACAGCTGAGTTGCAAGTATCTTGCCTGTGACACAAAGAAAATACAATTCCACTGTATCACATATGGTTCTTCCCGTAATCTAACTCTGATTAACAGATGCCCTCAGGATTTTAAATTACTCTGCCCTCTTGCTGAAATTACAGAAATCCATCTTTTTAAGCAGGAATTTTGAAGTAGTGAACATGGAAATACATGCAGAGCCACGGAGAGTATTTAAGAACTACAGTAAAGTTTTAAAAACAACTAAAGGCATGAAATTAGGAAAAGGTAAAGTGAACTACAACACAACCTGACTGCCAGAGACACCTACCCAATGGTCAAAGAACATGGCCTCGAAAAAACCCAGAAGGTCTCTTCCATCTCTAACTTGCACGGTTCTGTATTACTCTTAAAGGACAGCAGTGACTGGGCTCAACTATGATGACCATGGTCATCCCAAATCTCAGCTCACATTTGCTGCAGATTTCTCCCCATCCAAATCAAAAGTGATCAGCACAAACAGAGGCTTTCCTATCCCCTTTCAGCTTTAGAAGCAGAGGAAATTGGGAATTGAAGTGCAGTGCTGAGCACCTATAAAATCATTACCTCTTCTTCTTGGTTTTTCTTTCGTTTTGCTTCTGTAGCATCCCCATCGCCTTCATCAGCTTCTGCATCAACAACGTTCTCTTCTTCCTCTGCTGGAATGTCCTGATTATTCTGGGTCTAGAAATCCATGACAGACCAGATAATCAGGCTGACTGCTAGGAAGCATCAACAGGCTTTAGCCAAACATTTGGAGCCTAACAATCACTCGTTCAATGTTCTACATTTAAAGACAAATTAGTTTCTGTAAGCCCACTACTACAAAGAAATTATGAACTTACACTCATGATAACTTTAACTTTAAACAAGATTAATGTCTACAAAATAGATAAGCTGTCAGTCTGCTTATATGACAGTAAGAACATGCAAAAGCCTTTCAATGAAAAAAGGATCTTCCCCAAAGTTTTGACAACCACTGCTACAACAGGAAATTGAGCTGGGAGCAAACAGAGAGTAATATGCTTTTATCTCACAGAAAGCAAAATAAACAGGCATTTTCAGAGTACGGTCTTAAACGAAATAGGATTTAACACACAGTAACTTTAATTTCCTTGTTAATTTTATGAGAATGTAAAGAGAGTTTATGCGTAAGGAAAATATTTAAGAAGTCATTTAGTATTCACACATTTTGTGTTCACATTGAAACAAGCTATGCTTTTCCAAATTCTGCTTTTCAAAAACAAGTTTAAAAAGTGAGGTATTTTTCAGGTAATGTTTTTCTTTACCTTGTCTTGGTCACCATCTAAATCTTTCCGAGTTGCCTTCCGGGCACTGACTTCAGTAAAAGATGCCATCTTTGCACTCTTCCTTTTAATTGCTTCTAGAAGAATTTTAAAAAACCTGAAAGAAGCAGCAACCCAGAATGTCAAAGCTCAGCAGTACCACAGTCAACTCCAAGTTGTCAGAAAATTAATTTATTTTGTTTAAGAAGCCAGTCAACTCATGACAAGACATATTCTCTGGTGGATGCAAAAGTACTTCTAGGATAAGGCAAATAATTTTTCTTCTTGTCCCTTTCCCATTCCTTTAGGGATCAAAAGGTTGATATAACCTCTTTCACAATCACAGATGTAGCCATGCATCCAAAGCTTAAAATTATAAGCTCATGTGGACATAAAATCTGCACATCAAATTTACCTTCAGAAGAGGTGGTTCACTACTGCACTTTTCTCTTTTTTAAACTAAGGAGCACATGCAAAATTGTTAAATAAACTAACTCAGCTTGAACTCATGTGGCCTGAAGGAGGAAGAAATCAACGAAGCCTTTTTGCAAAACAAAAATAGCTTTCAGTAGACCCTTATCACTAAATGTTCTACTTTTAACTACTCAAATTTGGCCAGAAGAAAGCAGGAGAAAAAAAAGAAAGGGGGAAAAAAAAGCCAGCATTTTCTGATTTATTTATTTTTTAAAAACAATTTTTAAAAAATTATTTCTGTTCAATGAGAGCACCAAGGGATACCTAAAGTAATCGAAACATTTTTGCTGGTAATAAATGCTTAAGCATTAAGGAATGAGATGTTGCTTATTTGGCTCTTCTCTGAGCATATCAGAGACACGTGTAAGATCTGCCCTGATACAATTCTGCACTGTCACCATGCCGCAGATTAACAGTTTTATTCAAGACATTACGAGCAACTGCACAGAGGCTTCTGCAAGCACACCTGCAGGAAGCCGTTGCTCTAAAAGCCATAGCAGCAGTAATAAACAACACCCAGTGACCCTTAGAGCCCATGGAAAGGCAAAAGAAGAGCAAATATTAAAGTATTTGAAAGCAAACTCACCTTGTTTCCATGAAGTGTAAGATCTCCCTGGGTTTCACACACTTCTCCTCTCGGTAATATTCATGGGGCAAGAAATGGAATTTGATTTTGTAGAGGCGATGTTTGTTCTGCTTGCACTTCACACGCAAGGATTCCTCTATCTCAATTTTCTGCAAGACCTACAAAAGCCCCAAGTCGCAATGTTACTCCTTTGATGAAGATACTTCATTTACTTCTTGCAACTCCAATGCTTTCCGTAAGAGACTGGAATTACACAAAACTAACTGGCAAACTTTTCTGGAAGCTTTGTGGCAGCTCCTGGGCAAAAAGACTCTACCCTACTGCACTCTTCTGGCTTAAACTCCTCTCAACAATTAACTTGGACAATACTGGGAGAGACCTCACCTACCACCCAACTCCCTCACAAAAGGCCAACAGCTTCATTTTACTGACCCATGTTCATTGAGCATGACAGCATTTCAGCACAGAGCTGAGTCTTAACTCCATCCTTGCTGCTTTCAACTTGAAAGAGCAAGAGGGAAGAGGGCGGGGCATGCAGCAGGGCACAAGAGAGACTGCAATCTGAGGAAGAGAGGGAGCATAGAATATGTCAGACTTCAGCATATCGAGTCTCCACAGAGCCACACGTTTCAGTTTTACTGAGCATAGCCACTTGTATCAGACTTTTCTTCTGACTCTCAAAGGATACACTGAATACGTGGCTCACCTCAGCCAAGCACACTCTTGTAAGCTGTTTCTTAAGCTGTTTGACCTTCTTGAGGGCTTTCTTGGTATTCAACACAGGAACACTCATCGTTGGTGTTTTAATATTTGCACTTGCCACCATCAGTATTTCCCGCAACCTTTAAATAAAGAATGATCTTTCAAATTAAGCGATAAAAACACTACGCAATCAAATAAATATCTAGTTCATTTACTTAGGCAGCATGCAGCCACTGCCAGTTCTACCAAAGCCATATGGATCAAGAGCTGTGGTTACCATTGCACTGCTTCTTTTCACTTTTCTGATTCCTCATCAGGCACAGCACCACAGTAGCTCTACTGCCTCAATTAGATCATCATCCCAATTACCGGAAGAGAATAGAGACGCTAATAAGCTGTTCCAAGAACAGAAGAACTAATGAAGCCTGTTTCCTACACATGCATGATGTGTGCTCCTCACACTTTCTTCGCCTCCCCTGCTTCTCTTAACACAATCATCTCCTACGTAGGGCATCACAACCGTGCAGGAGGCCAGGATCAGCATCCACGTTATTCAGAACAAGCCAACAGCTGGCTGGTAAACACGTGTGTGCTGATAAAGTCACTGTCACCATGCCAAAGAGCCAGGGGAAACCTGGCTGGTATAAAACATGTCTCTTTCTACACAGGTGACAATCACACTAAACATGCCAGATTTCATAGTAGCATTGAAATTAAGTGTGTGAATAAACAGGTTTAAAAGTTAGCAGGAGGAAGAAGAGGTCATCAGAGGGTAAACCCACAGAACATCATTTATTTAGGCTTATACTGTACTGAATAAAATACAGAAACAAATAAGCCACTTGCCATACATCAAATAAGAGTAAAGAGCCTTCACAGATATTCTGTATCTGGAAAAATGAACCAAAACATCCGTAAAATTGTAAAATGTTAAAATAGTTCTGAACAGGCACAATTTACAATTAAACTGAAAGATAATTTGCTCTCAAATACACCTGCCAGTGAGATTAAGCACTGTTATGTAAGTGCAAAAAATGGCAAAGGACCCACTGAGAACACAATTTTCTCACCTTGGAATACCCAATGTGACATTCATTTCACCTCTGCCAGCGAAGTGGAATGTGTTCAAAGTCATCTGTGTAGAAGGTTCGCCAATACTCTGAGCTGCAAGAAGACCCACAGCTTCTCCTGGGTCACAGAGAGATCTCTGCCATTTTAAATACAACAAATCCTTTAATCTGAAGACAAGAAACAAGAGGAAAATTCAGGTTTGGAAGAAACAGATAACCAGAGCCTCTCCACTGCACACTAAGCACACAGTTTTCAAGAACCCTTCTGAAACCCACTACTTTGCTTCACAAAGGTCACAACAAAAAACAAGAGTTAAAAAAAACTTTTCACCTTTAGCCATTTTAGTCCAGACATAGACCAAAAGTAGATTATTTTTTTTTGTCTCAGTGCAAGGAAGTAAAGACAGAGAAGTTACTACCTATCCGAAGAAAGCGTTGGGCACATATAACTTTGTCTGTTCTCAGATTCCCATTTGTTGATGTAATTTTCAACTCCATTTTCAAATGTTTCTGAAACAGATGCAAAATACGTATCTGGCCGCCAAACACCAAGGCTTGGGTCAGGACACTTATTTGTCTTCTTCAGATACTTTCTTCGTTTCTTCTCATCTAGCTCATACCACATCTTCAATAACTGAAAGTAAGATGGGATTTTTAAGCAGACTGGTTTATCCGCAGTAAAACCAAAACTAAATAACATGGCAATCAAGCAATAGAGAAGGAGGAGGAGATTACCTGCGTAAGGGTGTACATAACACAGGGCAAACAACAACTCAGCTATAAATACAGCACTCTCCGTTTCCTGATACTTAACGCTTTTGATCCCAAATGATTTCAAGGTTCTTTACAAGCTTGAAATCACCACTTATCTGTAGTAACATAGTAAGTACCCCAGAAACCAGTGAAATACAGCCCTCTATGAATTATTTTAACTTGACAGTGAACCCCCTCACCATTCTTAAATCTTTACTTCTCACTGACGATCACCTTGCCTGTGTAAAGCTGGCCTGACAAAGGAGCTTCTCCGATTTTCAGTCATCAATATTCAACCCCAATAGTTGAGTAGAAACCTTAAACACAGCTTGCATCTTATGCAGGCTAATTGGTTTTATTTCTATTCTTCAGCTTGCTAGTCTTTCAAGTAACGTTCCAAATATTGCATTTAATAAAGGAAAAAGTTAACATCTACTTAAAAAAAATCAATACAAAAAATGAGCTAAGCCTATCTTTTACATGCCTTGCTGTTCTATGGAGGAATTGTCTTGTGACATGGAAGTCTGTCCACTGAGCTTTATAACATACTGAGACAGAGATAAACATGTATCTACAGCTACCTCTTTACCAAAAAAAAAAAAAAAAAAAAAAAGACACTGAATGAATCCCCAGACCAAATTGTTTTGGATGAATGAATCCCCAGACCAAATTGTTTTGGACGTTATCAAAAGCGCCAATAGCAACACTAATTTAGCATAGCTGCATAAATGAACCAGTGATTAGGCAAAACATTTGCAGACAAGCTCAGAGTTATGTATCTCAAAACCTTCAGCTTGGAGTTTCATGCTAACAGTCCACATTCTACCAGGGTAAATTCCTTGTGAAAGCAAGGCTGTGAAGCAGCACCTGTTTGGACTGTGTCTATACAATCTTCATTAGAAGCCACAACATATAGATTAATGCCCTAATGTACAGGAGGCTTAAGCAAGAGTACTTTTTTGAAACATTAGCTTCGTTGGCTAGGTTGGCTTAGCCCTCTGATCTTTGTATTTAAAGACACTTTCATCCAGCTAGCAGGTATCTGTCCAGTCAAGAGAGATCTACTCTGTGTACATGAAAAAAAAAAAAAAAAAATGAAACAACCCACCACCAAACAAACGTACAAAAACAATCCCTCAAAATCACCCACAAACATGGGCTGTTTTCTAAAACCAGTTCGACCTCAGAGTTTTTTGCCTCTGCTCTAGTATTAGGGCGCACAGACTTCAATAAATGAATCTCAGCTTTATCACTCACGCAGCTGACATACTATTCCTTCAATAGGTAACTTGTAGAAGTAGACTGTGAAACACTTTTGGACATAAAAACCCAGTAAAAAAAAAAAAGCATACTGAATTCTGCAACTTAAAGGGCTCAGTTAATTCAACTGCTTCCATGTTACCTGTAAAGTAGCAGGATCTCTTCCATTTTTCATTTCTCCTCCTGGAATTTGTGCTTTTACACTTGCCATTTTCTTTTGGGAAAACATCAGAAAACCTCCCTCTCTTTGCACAGAGTTTTGGTGCCTGGCTCGCCACTTTTTGATGGCTTTGAATTGCCGGCTAGCTTGGTGAGACTCCATCCTTGCTAAAGCTTCATCCAGATGGTTTGTCTTCTGAATTACCTGTAAGAAAGTTATCTGTATGATTATTCTTCTCTCTATGCTCACTGTAGCAGAAAAGGCAAAGCAAATTGAAAAGGTCATCTGCTGCCTCTCAAAATACTCAGCTGTTGTAAAACAATTTTCAAAATTCATTTTCAACCCAGCTGAGATTAAATTCCTTATATCTTTATGTGACTAGCACCATTCTTTAATAACCAGTGATGATACTGGTAAAAAGAAGTTATCAAACTTGAAAAACTGAACAGTAATCTCTGTTGAATCCAACTGCAGAATCAGAGTAGAAGCCAAAAGGGAGAATGCTCGGTGCTTTGTTGAAATTGAGACTGCTTAAATCCTGCCATAGAATTAAAATTCACTTTCATATTTTGAATATAATGGCAAATACAGATGTAGGTTAGTCTGAGAGTGACTGAGAGAAACAACTATGCCACTAGATCCCTAACAGATATGCCAGATGTTAACCACACGTTTCAGTCTTCCCCTCCACCCCATACAAACACTTAAGATTCGGGTGTTCTACCTCATAGTTTTCTGCAATGAAAGGAAACTGCTCAGGCTGCAAGAACTGAGTTTTAGGGATATCAAGCCCATCTTCTCCATACAGAAACTGCACCACACTGCCATCACTATCTCGTACAGTCAGGTCATACTGAACTACCAGTCCTTCCAAATGTTTTATGATACACCTGTTCCAAAGAGAAAAGAAAAAAGAAAAGTGCTGTTGAGAGGCTACAAAGCAACAAGGACAATATAAGCCTGACATGAAAAATACTGTTTTTATTAGTATGTTAAGTGCACTTGAGGGTTGATCAGGAATCCTGTAAGCCAAAAATCATACAGACAAAACACACAGGTGAAACGTCTAATGATATTGCAAAGCTTTCTGCATGCTGCTCTCTCCAGTTTCCTAGGACTGAAGTGACTCAAAATTAAATAGCAAACTACTCTCTATTTCTGCTGTCACTCTCAAACAGTTGTCTAAAAGAAGTGGGCCTTTAGAACCCCTCACTACACTCTGAAACAATTAAAAAGTTCCATCTTCTTCTATATTCTAGAGGTGTTGCTTGAATAAAGACAAGGGTCACACAATGTGGCCAAGAAAAAGTAGAGTTGCCTGGAATTTGTACATCTTTATTTGTACTAGGAAAAAGATTTATCTCAAAGGAAAAGTTGCTGCTGCTGTGCACCAGGTAAGTTGGAGATGATACAGTTCCACTCGATCTAGTCCTCTAGAAAGTCAGCTTTAGAATAAACACTCAAGACAGTAAGCACTTTTCTAAAAAGCAAGTCCATTGAAGTTAATCTAAGCAATACAGGTGCTTCTTCCAGTCTACAGTACTGTACTTAAGAAAAAAAAAAAAAGTACCTTTTAAAGGCTGAAATTCTAAACCAAGCCTCTTACCTTTGTAGGTACCCAGAACGGCTGGTTTTGACAGCTGTATCCACGAGACCTTCCCTGCCAGCCATGCAGTGAAAGAAGAATTCCTAAACATAAGCACAATCTCATCAGCATTCTGCTGAGAAGTACACTGAGAATGGCAATTTATGCCCCTTCTTAAAAGCTACATATGAAAATAGTATGAATAAAGTTGACTTATCTATAAATCACAAACACTCTGTATTAAAATACCAAGATCTAGATGAGCTTTAGTATAAGCACAAGCAGTATTCAACTTACAGAAGGTTTGATCCCAGTGAGAAATCTTCCAGTCACAAATCCTCCTGAGCTAGGGGAAAAATCATATGGTTGGAAACATGGCAGTGATTTGCCAGATGCCATCAATGGGGGTCTTCGACCTTCCAACTCAATCTGGCCCAGCAAACAAGAAATCTAAATGTGGGAGAGAAAAAAGGAAACATCACTTTTCCATCTAACTTCTTCCTCACACAAGTCCAACAATTTTTCTTGAAAAACATAGTAAAAAAATTAAAGCGTTCACTAAATGTTCTTTAACCAAATGTTCATTGAATCCTCTTGCTGCCCCTGGGCAGAAAAAGCATGTAGATCTCATCTGGTCTTTTTAAGTTATTCCAGCTCCCTGACTCATCCCCAACATTTCCATTCTCATTCTGTATGTTTATTTTCATATAAATAAATATGAAACTAAGATATCAAGTATTTTTTAGGTCCCTACGTTACCCTCACCAACTCTCAGAACTGCACTAAAAAGAGAACAAAAAGCCCAGAACAAAACCCCCTCTCTCTTGACCTTTGGTCATTCTCTCTCAGAGCTGGAGTTTTAGACGGCCTTTTTATATAGTGTTTATTGCTTGGCGGCTGTGTCGCAAAAGGCAAAGTGAAAAAGGATCCTTGCCCTCTCCACCAAAATCAAAGCAGAATTTAGTTGTTCCTACTCAGCAGTGGGTGAAGAAAATAGGGGGTCAGTCTCCAACAGAGGCCAGGAAAAGTTCTTTCTCCTATACTAAGTTTGTTTGTATTATCTGCAGCACGCCTTCTAAAAAGAAGATCTGCTGTTTCTACAAATCCTAACGTACTGAGAACTGATTAAAAAATAGAAGGTTATAATAAACATTGATTCTCCTCCATCACTCACTGAGGTCTTTACTACATTCTTCTAAAATTTTTCCATGCCAAAGGCCTCCACTCCCAAAGCCCAGAATAAAAATCTTGCTTTGGTATTAGATATCCACACAAGAGCTTTTCAATAGCACTGTAGGACAAATGACATCAACAAATGTAGCTGCTAGGTATCCTGGCTGTCATTACCTGCATTGTATTTACAGTGGATCCTTTGGCTCCTGATTGTACCATCAACTGCAAATTGTTCTCTGGAAAGCTCCTGTGGAGACCAAGTGGCATACAAACCTAAAGAGTTGTGACGGGGTGAAGGGAACAAAACCAAAGCATTATTAATAAACCAAAGCAATTCCTGTTGAAGGCTTTAAAAAAGTGAAAGCGTGACTAACCACGAGCATTCCCATGTATAATTTTTAAAGCATCTTGAATATTAAGCCATCTTCTCATTCAGGAAGGAGAAGGCTGAGGTGCACTGACAAGGCAGTGTGTGAAGCCCCATGCCAGGGACAGATGGAAAGCTTCAGCCTCCAGAACAGTCAGGAAGCCCTCACCAACATGAAATTAATTTAATAAGAAAGTCTCCAAACAAGATTAGTATACACAGATGCCTCAATGCCAACCTTGTTAACTTCATTGTTGTAATTGTTTACTGCCTCCTTGAATTTCAGATCAACCATGTTAAAATCCCTCTGGTCTTTGCAGAGATGGGCATCCTGCCATTTCCCTTGGACCTCCTCACATGATGCAGTTTCTGGCAAATTAAGAGCAGCTCTAACAGCCTGAAAGAAAGACACGAGTTTTTTAATGTGTTAAGCAGGCATGATTAAATAGGATAGGATTTCAAAATTTTTTAATGGGGGCGGAGGTGGAGGTGGAATTCTGCAAGACAGACTTACTTCAATACCATGCTGCCTTGACTTTTCAATTATTTTTTGTCTTTTGTGGTCTGCTTTAGGTTTAACCAAAATATCTTCAATCCCTGTTAAAGAAAAGAGACAGAGCATATGATGATCTAAACTGAAAATGAATTAAGGAAGGAACCACATTTAGTGTCGGGGACTTTGAGAGCAAAGAGCTGTAAAAGAAAGTTGCAATTAAAGATATAATAACTGTTAAAATCAGGCTACCTGTAGTTTGACAAGAGAAAAAAAATTCTGAATGGCTTTTTGAGGGAGGAGGCATAGGCTGTCAACAAAACATGCAACAACAGCTAAGCTAAGCATTAAAGCAAAATCAGCTCCCTAACTTAAGAATTCTTAACTTCAACGGTTAAAAAATCCTAATAGGTGCACCTACACACAAACAAATATGTTACAAGCCAGCCACATCAAACTTTTTTATTTTTCTTCCATCCACTTCCAGGTTCCTATTAGCTGACCTTTGGAGTATCTGTCATTTCAACCTTGTCTCTTCTACTTTAGCTCCTCCTGAACCTTACCCACTTCGTCCCAAAGTCTCATTTTCTTCAGTCTCAAATCATCTCATCTTCACCAAATTCCAGACTCCTGCTTCAGTTTCAATTCTCTTTTTCTGTTTTAACTATCCAGTGATCCCAGGCCTAACTAGTTTTTACACCCTACCTCTCAAGACTTAATTTCTGTGTCTTATCGTCAATTAATCACCTTCCTCACTTCAACCGATCTTTCTCCCTTTTTCTTGGCTCACAGCAGTCTGTCGGTTCCTCGCTACTGCTGTCTACCAGTTGACCGTGTCTACATAATTCTAAGTGATCATATTGTGCCATCAGATAAAAGCCAATTTATATACCCTCCTGTTGCTATACACTTTAAGTATTTCATTAGTATAAGAGCATCTTGTAAAGCTCTACATGGTAATCTGAAATATTTCAACTACTGCAAGAAGAATATTTCTACTACTGCAAGAGTACAGCAAGGGTCACATTTTTATTGCTTGCCAGGTGCATTTTTGTATGAGTTTGCAAAGCTATAAATTCAAACATTTACCAAAAGATTTACATTAGAATGAGATATGCAAGACTTGACTAATAATAGAATCATTGAATCTTTAAGTTTGGAAAAGACCTCCAGGATCATCAAGTTCAACCATCAACCTAATACCATCGTGCCTACTAAACCATGTCTGAAGATAACACCCCCAAAGTTCTTCCATCTTGCTTTAATCAGTTTTTCTGGTTTCTATGCAACAGTTCCTTTTCAGAGAAGAAAAATAAGACAGGTTTTGATCTAAAAAACAAGAGGTTTTGATCTAAACAAGATTTCAACACAAGACATTTAAGACTGTGTACACTTTGACTAGGCAGGACAGAAGAGAAAACTGATGGACATACTCAAGATTATATTTCCTCTTAGAAGGCAAGCTATGCACCAACCAGAAGAAAAAAAAAAACAAAAAAAAAAAACAGAGAAAAAAGGTTGTCAAACAGCTATCCCACTCAAGAACAGCCTTGCAAAACTTTATTTACAGAAATTTTAGCATGTATCATGCCCAACAATGTCTGTTCCTTATCTCACTACAACACTGATGTTGCTCTTGTATTACTCACCCATTGTAAACCCTCTGTAGAGCTGCAGATAAGCAGTAAAAAGGCGTCCTAGACACGTTAGCACCTTCCCACTGGTTTCACCTCCATAGATTTCATAGCAACAGTGGACCAGGCCATAGGCAGAGCTGCCAAAGTGAGCTTTGTCCAAGACTCCGCACAGTAATTCCCCATTTCTAATAATAACCTGAAAAAATAAAACATAGCTATTCAGGAAAACAGAAATTTTGATCTTATTATGATCTCTACAGGTTTTTCTGTGTAATCTACATGAAACTAAGTTTAAGTTTTAAAAGCCCACATACTGGTGAATAGTTAAATATGGACAGATTATTTAAACTTCCAGAATTCATACTAGAAATAAAACTTCTAACACCATCTGTATTTTTCCACCTATAAAGTCAAACAATGAAGACACATGGTCTAACAAAACCAGACTGAATCTCTATCAGTCAGGATCAGAACAGAGTTTTTCCTGACCCCCAGGCCTATCCTCTAATCACCACTTTCTGGCAGTAACTGCTGCTCAATATCTGGTTTTGAATTTGTCATCCCCCTGCTTCCCTTCCCCTTCCTCTACTCAATACACAATTTTATTACAAGACAGCCCAGCCCAGCCTCCAGAGTTGCTGCCCCAGCATACCTGAGATTCACACATTGAATCAAGATTTAGACATTGGTTTGCAGGTCCCTTTACCCAGGCTCTTCCACCAATCTTAGCTTTCCCAGTTAAATTCAGTGGCATCTGGTTTTCTGGAATTATGTTTATTAACAATGTAGAAACAACCTATTAAGAAACAGGAAGAGTAGCAAGAATTATTTATTTCCTATATTCCCTTCTCACTGTAAAGAATCAGGCACGGAGGAGAAAAGCAATATCTTATTATTTTTTCCACTGACAGCAAAGCTTTAAAAGCTGAGAAATCTGAAGTTTACAAGACAGGACTATCCTCTTGCTACTCTAGCCTTTGAAACATCAGTGAGCTGAGACACAATTATCCAGAATCATATGGCACCAAAGATTCTCCCAATAATTATACAGACATATATATATTAAAAAAAAAAAAAAGAAAGAAAAAAATCTGTTGGGTTTTACAGGAAAAACTGGCAGATGATTTCCCCTACTCTGCTATGGGACATAATACTCAAATTGAATGTTAAACAATCTTAAATAGTAGAAAATTCATTCACATGGGCTTTCCAGATATTATATCAACCTAATGATGATCTCAACCAAAAAGTCAAAAACCAGAGTATTTACCTACAGCCTTTAAGTTCAGAGATTTAAAAGCAGTGACTGACATGAGTTAGTGCACTGTCAGCAAGACACTATTTACTGTGACCAAAAAATTCCTTCTCTGCTCCCGTGCCTGCGAACTGCAGCATTATACTTCTATCCGCAACACTCTTCAGAGCAGCAAGTAAAAGTCCTATTCTAATATTTCATTTTAAATGAAAGACGACTCTCAGAGCTCCAATAACACACTCCAAGATCTACATGGTGTTGATTAGATGATGGGATCTGGCTTTTCAGCAACCCTCAGCAGCACTGGTTTTAACATTAGCACTCTGCTTACTTTGGAACCACCAGCACTCCTTAGCCCAATAAATTATAAACTACCTGCTTTCCTGTCCATAATCGCTGTGGTTTCATAATGGCAGGAGGAAAGATTTTAATTCTTCCTTTTTTGTCTGTTAGTCCTCGGTAAACAAGCTCCATATATTGCTCTCTGGTGAAAAAGCAGCCGCGGATGGTCATGCTGACTCCAGAAATCATGTGATCCTGGATCAAGCCAGGAAGTGGCTTCCCATCCTAAAGAGATCACAAGAAAAAGGGTTGAGGGAGGGGGGTAATAAGTCATGTGCTAGCAGCTCCCAAAATTATTCCAGCTGGGTAAAACCACCAGTGTAATTTGTAAAGAACTATTAATCACAGTACAACTTGCTACTAATAACCTCTTTTGGACATTGACATTAAAAGGAACGAGATTGTTTGGATGTGCTGGGCCTTCTTTAGACGAAGAGAACAATAAGTGGAAACAGAACAGAAACTAGGGATAAATTTAAAAAAAAAATTAAATCTTGTTTTTAAAAAAGACTCACTCTCATTTCTCATTAGACAAAACAAACCAACCAACCAACCGATTCACAAAAAAAAAAAAATTTAAAAAATCAAAGAGTGATTTTGCATAGGAATAAATTTATCTGACAGTTTTGCTTACCTTTGGAACCAGATACTGTTCATCAGTAAAGGCTAAGGTGTAGGCTTCTGCTCTACCCAGCTCGCTCTGTGGAAAATGTGCGTTCATTTCATCACCGTCAAAATCAGCATTGTAAGCCTTGCAGTTGGCATAGTGAAGTCTCAGCACTTTTTCTCCAGGCAGGATTCGTGCCCGGTGAGCTTGGATGGAGGGTCTGTGAAGTGTGGGCTGGCGGTTCAGCAAAAGGACATCTCCATTTTTAATGTGTCGGCACACCTGCAAGAGAATTTTGGTTGCTGCCAATAAGGCATTTCCATGCATGCCTCTGAAAAGACCACAGCCTAAAACATACACACATCCAAAACACTTTCTTTCTAGTATTAACATTCTGCGCAAAACTTTGTAAGAGAATCAAGACTACTTGTCCCTGAATGCCCTCTTCTCTCCACCAAACCACACTCTAAGGCTGCATATCCTCCATTAACTCCCACAAACCACAGTGATCAAACCAAGTTAACAGCACACAAGCCACGCTCTACCAATCTCTCCTCTCCCTTGGCAATATGAGGATCAAAAACTGAAAAAGAAAGGAAACTATGCCATGTGTACATGAGGAAATAACCTATTTGTACAAAGCCCACTGGGCTGAATCGATAATACCTGTTACCGTATAGCCAGCAGTGGATATCCTAGAATAAAGCAGTAACATGACCCAGCAGCTGTAGCAGAGGCCAGGGATCTCTGAGTTATAATTTCAGGTTTGAGTACAACACAATATTTTCTTATCTAGAACAGATTCTCTCAAAACTGTCTTATTTTAATTTCTCTATCAGTAACACCCATATATGCATTTAAGTGATTATCAACAGGAGCATGATAAGCTGTTCACACAGTATAAATACCGTTATGTTTACCTCTCTGACAGGTTCTGAGAAAACTGACATCACAGAAATACTCAGTCTTAAATACATCTCTGCCATGCCTCTATTAGAGGCAGGGGTGTATATATAACAGACACTGTGATCAGACTATTAATTACCAAAACTTTTGTGCTAGCAGCTAAATAATACCACCAAAGAAAAAAGCTCCAAATATAGAACTCATTTAATATTTCAAAAGGAGAGGAGAAATAAAAAGAAATAATTTCCTGAGAAGGACAGGGAGGCAGGGGGACATAAAAGCACAAACTGAAAGCAATACTTTATCTTCCATACTGCTAAGACTTCCCAAGAACAGTCAGCTGGAAAAGAAAGACTACTCCATGTCTTAGCAAGATGAATGCCACACACTGCCTACTAAGAGATGAGTAAAATTCAGGATGGAAAAATTGTTTTTAGAATTTGAAAAAGCATCAAGCTTTTCTTCTTGCATCCTCTCCAACTTCTTCTCAGCCACCTACTAAGAGTCAAGATAAGCCTGCCCTGGGAGTCTTTGTGAGTGGGTCCATTGGAATCACTAGCAAGGACAGTGGTATTATTATTTTAAAAAAACAAACAAATGCTACGGGCATAGGAGGGCTCCAGGAAGCCCTCTGTCGTACTCACAATCTTCAATCCTGACGGGGGTGCGCTTGAAGAAGGAGTGAGGAGCTGCTTAGCTATGGCTTCCCTCTGAGTCAGGCTGCTTGCACTCAACACTGTACGAGATCCATCTTCATTAATGACCATGGAGGCCCCAGGGTGAACCTTTGGGCCATTTATGACAGCCTGCCTCAGCTCTTTGACGTTCCAGGGAGTGACTGGTTGAGGGTAAGTCAGTTTGGTAGCAAATACCTAGACAGGAGGGAAAAGAGGAGAGGAATAACTAGTTGTTCAACTTTAGCTTAAAACGGTACTAAGTCACGGAGAAAAGAGTGTCACATGTTAACTCATACAGCATGAACATAAATTACTTTAAGCTTTTGGATCCATCACCTTCTCATTCTACTGTCATGCCAAATAAATACATTTCTGTTTTAAAATCCTCTACCATAAGAACAGAAATTATGCCCTTCTTACAGTTTTCTACTGCAGTAGAAAAGGATAACTCAATTAGCAATTAAATAAAGCATGATTTTAGATTCTGCAAACAAACTGAGAAATACAGAGAAAAAAACCACACCATTATCACCAGCTCCACTAACTGCAGATAGGCAAGCAGAAAAGATGATACAATAAAAAGCTCAAATCCAGGCTTGGTGTCATCTCTGTGCGGTTAAAAATCATTGAGCACGAATGAAGCTGGTGATGTTATTGTGGCCTTTGCTTAAAGGGTGCCACAGCTGTTACAAGATACACTGTACAAAGACCACAGGAGAAACAGGATCTACTTATAAAGTTTGCACTAATTCATAATCCCAGGAAGCAAGTACAGCTTTTTTGGTTTTTTTAATCCTCTTTCCCAGATGTAGCATTCGGTATAACAGTAAGAATTTCCTGCTCTTCAATTCTCCTTCTTTATTAACACGCAGTGGTAACATACAGCTGTGACCTACTGGGGAGGAAAGAGTCCACATCTGTCACAAAATCTCTACATTTTAAACTGCTTGTTATGTAGCTGAAAGCGTTACAGTGTAGTTTAGACCCCAGCTACACCAAAAAGAACCACTCCTTTATTTCTCCTTACCATAGGAATGCCAATCTCATTGGTACCAATGTACATATCGGGGCAAATGACGGATCGAGCAGCGAAATCCACACGCTTTCCCATCATGTGCTTGCGGAACAGGCCTTCTTTTTTCTCCAACAGCTTTGAAAACAGAAGTTAATGATTAAAATGTGAAAGCATGCAACTTCAGACAAATTCTCCAGATATTACAGTGATGAGGTGGGCCCGTGCCAACCTCATGAAGTTCAACCAGGCCAAGTGCAAGGTCCTGCACATGGGTCATGGCAATCCCAGGCACAAATACAGGCTGGGCGGAGAAAGGATCAAGAGCAGCCCTGAGGAGAAGGACTTGGGAGTACTGGTGGATGAGGAGCTCAACATGAGCCGGCAACGTGCCCTTGCGGCCCAGAAGGCCAACCACATCCTGGGCTGCATCAAGAGGAGCGTGGCCAGCAGGTCAAAGGAGGTGATTCTGCCCCTCTACTCTGCCCTGGTGAGACCCCACCTGGAGTACTGTGTCCAGTTCTGGAACCCCCAACATAAGAAGGACATGGACCAGCTGGAGAAGGTCCAGAGGAGGGCCACAAAGATGATAAGAGGGCTGGAGCACCTCTGCTATGAGGACAGGCTGAGAGAGTTGGGGCTGTTCAGCCTGGAGAAGAGGAGGCTCTGGGGAGACCTGATAGCGGTCTTCCAGTACCTCAAGGGGGCCTACAGGAAAGATGGGGAGAGGCTGTTCAGTAGGGCCTGTTGTGATAGGACAGGGGTAATGGTTTTAAAATAGAGGGGGGTAGATCTAGATTAGATACTAGGAAAAAACTTTTTACAATGAGGGTGGTGAAACACTGGCCCAGGTTGCCCAGAGAGGTGGTGGATGCCCCATCCCTGGAAACATTCAAGGCCAGGCTGGATGGGGCTCTGAGCAACCTGATCTAGTCAGGGATGTCACTGCTCCTTGCAGGGGGTTGGACTGGATAACCTTTGAAGGTCCCTTCCAACTCTAACCATTCTATGATTCTATGATTCTATGATGAGTATCATCAAAATGCCAATATAGTCACCACAAGTATTTCACTTATTTCTTATTCCATCAACTTCTCTTGTTTTAACTGCCTGTGACACAAAAAGTCCAGAGTTTCTAAGATTCTGCCTGCCACCCACCTGACGAATACCAGGGTATTTTTCCGTCATTAGTTTGTCCATATCACTGTCAAACACAATGTTGACATGGCTCTGAAGACGAATCCAAGCATTGTACAGCTTATCTGCAATAGTCTGTCCTGGAATCATTGTCAGGACAGAACGGTCCAGAGGTTCATTATTCTCTCCCATCTCCTGCAGAAAATGGAAACTTCAACTTAACAAAAAAATACCTTCTATTTACTAGGCTTGGATTATAGTATTAAACAGCAAGTGAAACACTGGCCACTTTTACATCTCATTAAATATAACAAATTTAAAAACAAACACACACACACAAAAAATCCCCTGGCATTAACTATGTTAACATAACTTTCAAATTATTACAACCAAGTGCTTCAGACAGGTCGCTGTCAAGCTTTAGAAAGTGACTTGCATGGGAGACATAAATGATTCTACAATTCTATGATGTGGACTTGGCAGTGTTCAGTTTACAGTTGGACTTGATGATCTTAAAGGTCTTTTCCCATCTAAATGGTTCTATGATCTCCAAATGTCACAGCTACATATCCCAGTGGGATTTTAATAGACAATTGCTAATCAATCATCTCCTGGTAAGTGAGTCCTCTTTCCAAATCAGGTGTTACTAGTTAGTCAGTCTGTGCTATGAATCACTGTGCTACCAGAAAGTCCTGTTCTTACATAAAAATAATGTAAATCCAAGAGCTTTTATCACCTACACCACTTTGTTTTCACAGTCCAAAAATCGGTATACCAGTCACATCCCAAACACATTAACCTTCTGTCATGTCAAACGTTTTAAGAACGTACCTCCACCTAGGGGCTAAATTCCGAGTAACTAGAAATGTTTTCAAAATGTTTTACACTTAAGATTGTAAAACATTGTTACTAATTAATGTTATTTGTGAGTTTTTTGGTTCTGTTTAGACAACAATGGTCAACAATAACAATGGTCACAATTGGCTCTACTAGGCTTAGAAGATAAAGAGGATTTCTTTCCCCATCATTTTTAATTCAATGAGATGATGGGAAAGTTTTATTGTGAGCTGTCTGTGCTGTACATATTTCATTCTCCAATAACAGGAGCCTGTTATGTCTCAATCTAACACAATCTAACAAAAACCATGACTAAAGGTGTCTGTGCTCCAGGTGAATGAATGGAAAGAGGCATGAGGAAAAAAAAACATCTCCAACAGCACATGCTATTGGAACAGTTTAAACATGAGCCTACCTGAACTCAACCCACATATCCAAAGAGCAATGAATAAGATAACCAGCAAATCTTACTGTTTGGATTTCTTCTTCTCTAAGTTTTATTGGCTGACAGTGTTCTTTTGCCATGAAAACCAAGAGCTTCCGTATAATTGTGGCATCTTTCATGACAGCCTGCAAGTTCACCGTCTGACCATTTGTAAACAGTCGGTCTCCAACACGATTTACGGGGCGATACCTACAGCAGATCAAAATTACTTTAGAAGATTAAAGCCACCAAAAAGTAGCACGATAAACCTCAAACATTCTAAGCCAAGTCTTCAATGCATGAAAAATAATCCACATAAACTAACAAGGAGCATTTTAAAACTTATACTGCAACAGCCAAAAAAGAGGAATGATTCCTTAACAAGAAAGTCTACCAGTACTATATAGTCATAGTATTCTGTAATAATTTAAAATACTACTAATAAAATATTTTTTTTCATAATTAGTATTTCAGTCCCTCAACAAACCCATTTGAAGTTATAATACAACTTATAATCAGTTACTGCTGCGATGTTTATTATTTGGTTTTTTTTAGAAGACCAGCGTCTGTATTATAGGTGTTTGCACCTCTGACTCCTGCAAAAAGTATATGCTAAACCCCGTAATTTCTACAAAAGTTTTTTGGGGGAAATTTTACCTTGAAGGCGGAACTACAAGTAGATCTAAAAAAAACATGTCTGGACTGAATCCTGAAACGTCATGAGGATCCATCCCAGGGAAGAGATAGCGCAAAAAGAAACCTAAAAGGATATAATAGAAAAGATAAATTCATTATCACCGCTGTTGTTTGGGAATCCAAACCCCCGGATGCATTTGGCCAATCAAGCCAAAAGTATCTGCTAAGTTAAACACAAGTGGTTTGTTTAAAATAAAAACATTTAGGTATACTTCAGAAAGAATTGCCTTTTTTTCTTTTTGGCCATATACATGATCTTTTAGAAACAACTCTGAACAGAAATATAGAGTATAGAAAAAGAAAAAAAGCTAAACAGCAGGAAGAAACAGTTTCCAGCTACTAGCTCTGACTGATACATGAAACTGCTTTGGTTTTTCCTGGCAACTGCAGACAGATTCAGAGGACAGAGGACTCAAAAGAAGAGATCGCTAAATACATTCTCAGTCTTTAACCAATGTAACTGGGGTGCAGCACCATATGAACATCAAATTCTCTGTAAACAACAATCATGATTTGTGGGGAGCCAGGATTTGAGAATAGCTGATCAAACTATTCATTAAAACCAGGTCTCTGCATTCACTAGGTACCAGTCCTCCTGTCACAAAATCTATCTTGCAGTGAGGAGCCCTTAAGGCTAAAGGCAAAGATACAACAAAGAGTTCATATGGGAACATCTGCAGACTTTACCTTCATTCTTCCACAGAGCTAGGATGTATTCCTTGGCAGTCATCGGTGTCAGGTACCCTCTCTTCCCTAACTGGCTTTCATCAATAGCTGAAAAATAAAAATAAAAATTAAATAAAAATAAATAAATAAATAAAAATATTTTAAGGAAAAAAAAACCACAAAAGTTTACTCTGAAAGTTTTTTTTTGCTTACAATGATAAGTGCTTCCAGCTCAGAGAACGAATGGAAATACATACAAAACATACTGCTGAACCTACATTAAAATATCATTAACATGTTTGCCCTGGGAATATGAAATTAACTAAAGTAAAAGCCTTCCCAGTATGGAAAAAATAAGCCATTTCTGTGATTAATGGACACCAATATAAACAATAAATGAAACAAAACTCAACTTTAACATCTAAAGTGTATGCTTGATTTGATTAATGGTGAGCTGGACTCCCTCTTCAAATGATCTCATCCACTGACCAAAACCCAAATCAAGAGTCAGCCTGCAGCTGGTGAACAGAGAAGCAAGATTCAAGCATTACCAGTGAGATCAAGGTTCCCATGAAATACCCAAGTGGATGAGACAATAGTGGCAGCCAGCAATCTATCTACAAGTTAGAGTCTGGGCTAGCTGTATTTCAGCAAGGAAGGAAAACATGTGGTTTTGCTACTGAAAAGCAGAAAGAGATTTGTTTGTTTTTTTTTTTTTTATTTTAGGTCTCAATTTCCACTTCACCTGCAGGCCAGCCCCTCACGTCCCAGGGAAGCCAGCACACACAGTCTGAGGAGAAACAATTCTTCCACGACCTCAGCTAAAGTTTCCCACTGTTCTTTTGGCTAAGGTCCAGAAATACAGATTTTTTCCACACTGGAATTTCAATTCCCCATTCCTTCACATAGCAAACCTTTCCATCTCTTAAACAAGAATGCATCAATGCCAAGGTTAAAAGTACTCCCTCCAAGGTTCAATACAATGAGCAACCATGACACAGGCTATGCAGAACGTACATAACTGTACAGCTCATCCCATTTCAGAAGATGTAGACTTTGAAGGTACCCAAGAGGTGTTACAGCCTTGGTTTTAGAACACTCACAGGAGGAAGATATTTCTTACCTATACTTCAGCTGTGAATGCTGAGAGCGACTGTGTGAACATGCCTGGTTTTGAAGATTTCTGTGGTGAGGCAAGGTTACCTAAATCTGGCAACTCACCAGACCCTCCAGAACAACTATTTTCATCACTAGCATAATAAAACATGCCCCCAGTCTTTGGACAGTTCTAAAGGGCCCAAAGCAGTATTCTACAATTCAATTGAGTTAAATCATAGTTGTCACTCAAAAGTAGTAACAGAAACTTTCCTGCCTTTGTTGAATGTGTTATGGATAGGATGTTAAGGCAGAGATCTGACCTTTCTGCTTTAAAACCCATCACTGACATTGTGCCTCCTCAGCCACAACTCCAGAGATTTAGTCTAGTATTTAAACCACACTCTAGCAAACAAAGTAAGCTCTCTGTATAAATCTTTTCTAAGAGTTAAATAACTCACACACAAATCTGCTTCAATTCTATCTGGTTGTGTAAAGGATCAAGGATATAACAAGAAGAAAGAAGTAAGTTTAAAGTTGTTCAAACACTAGGTTAATTAAACCTGAAAAGCGTCAGCCACTTTCTTTTCTGCCTTTTCCTCTTTAAGAGGAAATTCCGCCATGACAGTTAGGATTACCTGATCTTCTTTCTGAAGTAAGGTTGGTCATCTTCTTCCTAGTTAACTTTTAATCTAGTCTTTCTGTTTTAAAAAGCTAGCAGAAAATCATCTACCTGCCGAAAACAAAGTGTCCTAAGATCACATTAGAGTTGACATAGATTATGCTTTTGTACTACTTTTCCTGACATGCAGACACTTGAAGCTGCAAAAGCACAGAAAGCTTGCAAACAGGGCAATCTAATGGAGTTGGGTACTCCCGTACTGCTGAGCTTACTGCTTTACTTTCTTTTTTTATAAATGAGTCAAAATTGCATAGTCACTGCTAGGAATCTGTGCACCCTAAATACAGGAAAATAAATGCAAATATGTTTGAGTAGAAGACAAATATTTACCTGCTGGCTCATCCAGAACGCCTTCCTCTCCTGACTTACGGAATACTGTAGAAGGATAGGTTACTGTCAGCTTGCTGTTATGCTCTTTTCGCACTAGTGATCTCCTAGATCTTCAAGGAAAAAAAAGAAAACCAGGAAAGGCAGATAAAAGTTAATACAAATGCTCACAATATTTAACTTCACACCAACTACTTACATCCTCATGTAGTTAAACTTACTTGCAGTTCGGACATTTCTTTGAACTCATATGTGATTTCCAGAACTGTGCTATCAGTTTATTCCTACACTCGCATACATTTTTGACCTGATAAAGAAAACAAACAAACAAAAAACCAAAACCACTTAAAAATAATGAAAATAATAAAAATAAATTAAAATATTTGATATTACATTTAATATGTGGTATAACTATCAACATGAACATTATTAGTATCAATGCACAGACATCCCTGTATTGATTTAATTCATGCCTTGATCTCCAGTGTTCTTCCATCATCTGCCCATATTTGCTGGAAACACACACCCCTCAATACTCTCCACCCTCCTTATAAAATTTATTTCATAAATAGTCCTTATTTCTCAAGTCAGTACTGAATTTTAAAGCTTTTCTCTCATGATGATTTAAGAAGGTAGAAGATGGATAAAAACCACTTCTTTTGACTGCTCATCAATGTATGATTTACAAAGTGCTTAAGATTAGTTTTGAAACAAGTGATTAAGGAATTAAATTTGACTTATAAACAAACCTGCTCTAAGATGTTAGACCTTTAAATATCTTCTTCACTAATATTTTCCTTTAACTAACAACGTACATTAAACTGCGTTTAAATGGAAATGAGAATTCAATCACATAATTCTTCCTAAACATTTCACTGTAAGTAATTCTGCAAATTTGCTGGATAAATGAGCTCTCAAAAAATGTTCTGCAGCTCAAAACAGCTGGAGCATCATACAGAGAAGGATCATTATCTGAAGATAAGACATCACCTGAATGTACTGACAGCAGTTATCAGATTATTTTTACACCATATTTACACAATCAAAACATTTTCTTACACAAAGGGTACTTTCCAGAAACCTAATAGTTATACTAACAGGAAATCATATCTTTTTAGCTTGTTTTCAGACATTGCACCCAGAAAGCCCTCTAAATATAACACAGTTCAGAACTCTGGGACAAAATCTAGAGTCTACACAGTCAAAGACAGACTTTCTTCTGCACATTACCATTTTACGAGGACCAAATCCGAGATCTCAGGAGAAGCACTGATGGTACTTACATTTGAACACTGATCTGTTATTTGATAACTCTGCAGTATTTCCTGAACGTGACGATTTAACTCTTCTTCAATTTCTGAACCTGTTGCATCCGCACATTGTTCTAAAAACTAAAAGAAACAGAATAAAAAAATGAGATAACTCTATGCTTACAGGACTATCAACTCAAAAAGAAACAGAGAATTACACAGTACTTGCCCTGTTCAGAACGACTTCAAGATCATGGACGGCATGAAGCAGCCCTTTCTCCAGAACCTTCAGCTGACTTAGCAGTAAGTGAACCACAGCTCGAGTACATGTCAACATGTGACAATTTAAACAAGAGCCTCGAATTAGAAGGTACAATTTCTGCAAAGAAAATGGGGGAAAAACGTTATCCTGATAGTTTTACTAGCTTGCAGAGTAAGCAAGTACATAGATTCGTTTGAACTTGAAGAGAGTGCTACTATAATTAAGAAATTTGACCAGTTGTTAAATTTAATCATAAAGAATTACATTAAAACAAAATACCTTTCAACCACACCAACTCATATGCAAAGCATGATCTGTAGACAAACTATCTGCAAACCAGCAACATAACAGATACAGAGGTCAAGAAGAAAAGCCTGTCATACCTACAGCAACACTGGGACCCAAGCTGCTCTTACATAGCACTGTGATTACAGCTGCTAACAGCTTCTCCTGTAAAGGACAATGTGGTACCCAAAACTCCAGGCTAGTAAAATGAAGCATTCTGGTCACAAGTGCTATCAGTGTCCCTCAAGGTTCTTCATGCAATCACATTCTCCTCAAGCTTCAGAAAAATATCAGTGGTTTTTATTACTGAGCATAGCTCTACACACAACTCACTCCCAGCTGTACACAGCATCAGTGGCCTGAAGGCTAGGAATTACCGCTACATGATTTTAATCCGTGGTCAAATACAAGTATTTCACTTCAAAGCTGGGACAAGATGGGCCTCATCTAACTTCAGCCACCTGAAAGTGAGGTTTCCAGTCTCAATTAACAGCCTATGCAGGAGCCAGCTACTGTAAACGGAGAGACTGGCACCTCAGGAGGGAAACTCATCCCAGCTCAGGTTCCTGTTACAGCCTAGAGGAATCTTCCCCTGCAAACAGCCCCACTCCTCAGACTCTAGAAAGAGCTAAAAAGTACAATCAGATTATGCATATAACTTTCAGAAGACCAAAATAAGGCAAATCCTACCCTTACAGCCAGGAATCCTTTTATATTTAAAAGATGACCCTTCAAAAAAACCACCCAGGTGAAGCACTTAGGAGAAATGCAGTTTGACCATCATCAGTAGCTTTCAAAACAAGCTGATACCACCTGTCCCGGAAGACGCACACAAGTCAAATCTCTGCCCTACCTCAGGTATCCCACATATCATGTAAATGCAACAGTTGTAAAGCTATGAGAAGCACGTGTCTTACTTTCAGATACAAGAAATCTTCCTGAGAGCCTTTTATTTTTTTTTTAATTAAAAAGACTGATGGATTTCTATATAGCTTAGCATTTTTTCAACTCTCTGCTGCCACCAAACTTACAACACTATATTCTTCCATTTTCTAGGCACACATGTTATGTCACTCAGCATATTACTGGACAGGTTGTTGGGTTCGATCCGCATTGATCCAGTTTGTCGGAATAAATTATTCTAGGATAAGAGGACCTACTGGGCAGAATGTACAACACGCTATGTGGAGCAAAAATAAGCCCTGAATGTCCACGAAACACTTGGAGATCCTAGGATAAAAGTAGGTAGCTGTTCGTGTAAGTTTGTAGTAGTTGTTTAAAGAAAACAACTAACATTTTTTTACTGTGCAATCTATTTAATTAAGGCATGAGACCCCATAGCTAGTCATATAGTTTAGTGATCAACATTCCCCTCATCTTATTTGTCAATATGAAGTAAAATAAGAGTTACAACGAAGTGCGTATTTTGCAAAAGTCTAAGCAGCCTATTTGTATTGAACTATCATGACACAACAAACTTTTCCTACTGCTTTTACTGTTACTACATTTAAACTTAGAGAGAAAACAGATCTCAGCACATTTACTATCTTCGAGGACTACAAACTGTATGGCAGCTTGAGCACCATTACCCATTTCACCAGCAAGACAAGAATTAAGCACACGTACATCAAAAAACAGAGGGTTGTAGACAGTCAGAGGCAGTTCTATGTGGCCAAAATGACCAGGGCAGTTGTTGAAGTTCTGCATGCAAGTTGCACACACTTCTCTGGAGTCTGGAGGTCCCAAAGCCAAGTCATACAGTCCATTAACGGCTGGATTCCCCACATTATCCAAATACTGAGGATTTGTTATGGGTTTTACACTCAGTTTCCTGAAGTTGGAAGAAAAGAACAAAAATCAGTGGCAGTAAACAACCACAATATGCACTTGAATGGTACAACTAGCATTGACATTTAGCATCTATATGATTTTTTTAGTTGATGAAAACATGTTTTTGCAGGTACTTTATGCATGCAACGAGTATTTCTGTATTAACTTCATTACCTGAGTACAATCATTCTCACCACAGTACATATTTCTGTTACATCTCCTGCCATTATATTAAGAAGTCAGGTAATGCTGTCTGTGTGTCCTCTCAAGCAGCGGGGGAAGTATAAAAACAACGAAAACACCTGGACAACAGCAGCCTTATGTCCCAGACTATACACAGTGCTAACATCACATCAACACTACAGAAAAGCTGACTGCTGCCTACAACTCCAGGAGAGATAACTTGCTGGAAAAAGCTGCAAGAAAACCTCTGCAAGGAAGATGTCAGCTCTGCAATACTTACGCCGACAGCGCACGGAAACGGCCGTACTCCCCCCGCCTCCACTGCCAGCGAGGGGCTCTCCTGAGAGGCCCGAGGCCGCCTGCCAGCCCCCTCACTCCCACACAAGGAATCTCCCCCTCATCCCGCCTCTCCCCGGCCCCACAGCCCTTCCCCACTCCCCCAAGACCTCCAGTGGCCCCAGGCCACGCAAGGGGTTTGGCAGCCCCATGGAGAGTCCAGCAGTCCCCCAACTCTCAAGCACCGGGAGGGACTCAGTCGTCGCCATCCCAGTGACTGGGGAGGGCCAGGGCGCAGCCGGACTACATGTCCCGGCAGGCTACGCGCCGCCAGCCCGCCAAGCCCTGCCGGCGTCCTGCCGCATGGCACGCCGGGAATTGTAGTCCTCAACGTCACCCACAA
This sequence comes from Ardeotis arabs, assembly GCA_011801015.1. Lineage (NCBI taxonomy): Eukaryota > Metazoa > Chordata > Aves > Otidiformes > Otididae > Ardeotis > Ardeotis arabs. The sequence goes on from JAAGAY010135355.1 coordinate 29,360, forward strand.
GGCAGGGGAAGAGGGCAATCCACCGCCTGCCGCGGATCCTCACCTGATCTCCTCGGCCGTGTACATCCCGAAGGAGACCCCAGCCAGCCGCCGCCACGGCACCACTTTCGGCGGCCTCATGGCGAGCGAGTGAATCTCCCCCGGCCGACGCTTCGCCCCTCTCTGCAGCCGAAGGCGCTGCGCCACCGGCAGCACCACGCGGTCCGGGCGGCGGGGGCGAGGCGGGACCGGGAGGCACCACCGCTGCCGGGGAGGGGCAGCCTCTCCCCCTGCCGCTGAGGGAGTGGTACCGCCCTCCTTCCCAGAGGGCAGTGCGCGGGTGCCGGCATGGCTGCGCGGCGGCTTGGGGGAAGCTCCTGGCAGCAAGCGGTATCGCTGAGCCGGCGGTGCTGTTTACCGGGCGGGGGGCGAGAGCGCTATCGGTAAGGCTCCGCCATTCCCTCAGTGGAGGGAAGAGACGGACCCGGCG